>JAFEMH010002590.1:0-235000 GCA_022495995.1 Adenophora triphylla var. japonica
GATGAAGATCGAAGGCCTCCTAGGCTTAACTACATGTGAGATCCGCGAAGCAGGTGACTTCCACTGTAAAGCTAAGTGGACCAGATCCACGAGCTAAGCAAAGTATACCATGTCCCCGCTTGGATCCATAAAGCAGAAGAAATCATTAGTTTTTCTCCGAATAGAGTTAGTAGAAGTCGAGCAATGAGCAGCCTATCGTCATCAAGTGGTCGAATTGACAATGTTGAATCCGAAAGACTTCTTAAGTTGATTACACGGGGCCTCCCAGACATCCTATACTATTCAAATTTCTTCCAACAAATGGGGTTTGAAAGACATAACGGCGCTAGAGCCATATCATGGAAGGCTTGGAAAGATTCACCAACCATAAGGTTGGAGCAAAGGGAACCGTAGAACTAGAACTCGAAGTCGCGCGATCATCCCTTCCGAGCCAAAGCTATCGGTCACTTTTCATAGTCATGGATTTGACTAGTGACTTATCATGCGATTATCGGCATTCCAAGTCGAAGCCAAACTTGGGATGGTAGCCTCCCTTCCTCACCAACAGAGTTAAATTTCCCACTCGTGGCCGCATTGGATGCGTGAGGGCAACCCCCAAAGATTTCTTGGAACATGTTGTCAAGAGCCGGAAAAAGTCAAAAAGCGTGGAGATAGATACGCCCGAGGAGAATATCAAGATCACCAAATTGTAAGACCACTAAACTAGCTCTAGAATGAACTATATCCGTGAAGTATGGGAAAGTAAGGAAGAGGAACCTATGGTCCTAGAAATTGTGGATGACCAAGGCATAACTCTACCCACACCGGAAGAAGAGCCTATGGTCCTAGAAACCGCGGATGACCAAGGCATAGTTCTACCCATCTCCGAGGAAGACCCCATTCTTCGTCAATGACCGTAACTCTGGGGCCAACCATCACTGGGAAGAACGATCTTCCGTGACATCGATAAACTTATGGAGGAAGAAGGCCTCAATGTAAACGACAATGAAGGGAGGAGAATCGTAGAGATCATCATCGAATCCCCGGAATTTCGAGACGGACCAGAAATGAAGCCTCGTAGATGAGCTAGAAGAGGTAGTCATTAATCCCGACTATCCCGAATAAAATCAAGCTAGGAGGCCGCCTATCACAGGAAGAGAAAGAAAGAATCATATCCTCTTGAAAATGGGGCCTCGACGTCTTTGCTCGGGAGAGTCGAAGACATGAGGGGAATCAATGAAGAAGTAGCCCTCCACCGCTTAGAAGTTGATCCTTTAGCGAAGACCATCTCCTGACGAGGAGAAATTTTGCAAGGGACAAGGAGGAAGCTATAAAGGAGGAGGTGCATAAGTTACTCAAAGACCGAATAATTCGCTGTCAGTCAAATACCCCGCTTTGGTTGGCTAATGCTGTTATGGTGAAGAAGCAAAATGGGAAATGGCGCATGCATGCATAGACTTTACCGATCTAAACAAAGCTCCGCCCCAAGGACAAAGCCTATCCTCTCCCCTGTGATCGACAAGTTAGTGGACTCCATTTCTCGGACACCAAACTCTCGCCTTCTTAGATGCCTACTCAAAGCTATCATCGATAAAAATGGCGAAAGAAGACATCGAGAAGATCGCCTTTCAAACACTCAAGGGGAATTTCGCTACATCATGATGCCTTTTGGGCTCAAGAATGCCGGTGCCACTTACCAACGGATGGTAAATCAAGTTTTTGCAAGTCGATAGGTAGAAACATGGAGGCTTATATTGATGACATGGTCATAAAGACCAAGGAAGGCAAACCACGTTCCCGACCTAGAAGAGACCATTCACAACCTCCGAGCCAACAACATGAAGCCGAATCCAAGCAAGTGCGTGTTCGGAAAGTTACCGCAGTGGAAATTTCGGGCTTCATGGTTTCCCAAAGGGGATTGAAGCAAACCCTTAAAAGATCAAGGCGCTCATTGACATGAAGGAACCTACCACCATCAAGGAGGTCCAAAGACTTAATGGAAGAATCATGCACTCGAAGATTCATCGCCAAGTCCGCCGAAAAGTCACCGCCTTTCTTCAAGGTATTCAAGGGTACCAAGAGCTTCTCCCGGACTCCCGAATGCTCTAAGCATTCCTCCGCTGAAGGAGTACTTGGGTTCCCCTCCTCGCTTAGCAGTCCGACTACCTAAGTGAGATGCTATATGTCTTCCTAGCCGCCACCGATCACGCCTGTCAGCAAATCTTGGTTCGAAAGGATGAAGGAATTCGAAGCCCGCCTACTATGTCTCAAAAGGCCCCCGTCCGATGTGGAAAGCAGATATTTCAATGTGGAGTAAGATAGCATACGCCCTAGTCATTAAGCTTCAAGGAAGCCGCGTGCATATTTTTCTCGCACACCCTATCACCGTCTACACCAACGAACCATTCAAGAAAATCCTTCACAAGTCGGGACGGCTCAGACGTCTCCTTAATTGGTCAATCGCTCTAACGGAGTTTGATATCACTTACCAACCAAGGAAGACCCTCCTAGCACAGCCTTTGGTTGACTTCATGGTCGAGATCGCTTATGGGTGAGCATCTCCCCACCTCCCTAAGCAAAACGCGCCGAGGAAAAAGACTCTCCTATCAACTCCCATCCAACCGCTGATCCCCGTATACTGACGGATCAGCTACCAAGGAAAGAAGCGGAGCCGGAGTAGTACTAGCAAGCCCGTATGAGAATATACTATACAAGATGCCATCCGCTTCTGTGTTTCGCCTCTAACAACCAAGCCGAATACGAGGCTCTCATATTTGGCATCGAGTTGGCCTCCTTCTACGGAGCAACTAAGGGCGGCCGTTTCGTGACTCCCACCTTGTTGTCAAACAAGTGAAAGGAGAATATAACACTCAAGATATCACTCCTTGCCAAATATAGAGACTCGGTCCTAGATATTGACGAAGAAAATGGAATTTTTCGAGCTCAAGCGTATAGAAGTGGAAGACAACCAAGTCGCAGACGTTCTCTCCAAACTAGCCACCATGGACGCAGGCCTTCCTTCGGAGACCAACCCATATGTAGTTTATGCCGAGGAACCCGCGTATGAAAGATTACAAGTCATGCTTCCGGGACGAGGAAGAGAGATGCCGGATCGATGACTACATCGAATACATCGAGAAGGAGAAACTCCCGTAAGATGATGCTCGAGCCAAGCTTATCAAGAAGAGGTCTCCAAGATTCGTGGTGATTGAACGGAGTCCTCTACCGAAGATCTTTCACGAAGCCCCCGCTAAGGTGTGTCTATCCCAAGGAAACCGAGAACCTCCCGGCGTAAGGCTACATGAAGGTGTTTGCGGCGGACACCGGGGCCGTAACCTTAGCCGACAAAATCATATCGCTAGGTTACTACCGGCCAAACCTAAGGGAAGACGCGCATGCCTATGTTCGAAAATGTGACAAATGCCAAAGGTTCTCTCGACATTCCAAGACTACCTCGCAGCCGAGCAAACACTTGTAATACCTACGTGGCCATTTGATACGGGGGATCGACCTCATTGGACCCTTCCCACCCGCCCGTGGTAATTGCAAGTACGTGATAGTAGCCGCTTGATTACTTCTCCAAGTGGGATAGAAGCCAAGGCATTGGCCAAGATAACGGAAGAGAACGCGATCAACTTTGTTCATGACAACATCTCGGTGCGATTTCGCCTTCCACATACAATTGTTTCGACCATGGCCTTCAATTCTCCACGACATTTACAACCGAATTGGGAAGAGTCAAAGTACGCCTATGCAAAATCTTCGCCAGCGTAACTCCCAAGGCAACGGCCGCGTAAGCCGCCAACAACCTGTCCTAACTCGCCTCACCAAGAATCTTGAAGGACGCGAGGGTAGATGGTTGGACGAACTTCCCCTAGCTTTATGGGCCGTTTCGCACAACCACCCGGGGCCAACCGGGGAAACCCCATTCGCACTAACCTTCGGTTCTCGAGGCTATGGCACCAAAGCAGAGATGGCCATCCCTACAAGAAAGGAACTCCCATTATGATGAGCAAGTCAACAAGGTCAATAGGCTCCTAGACCTGACCTCGATAGATGAAAAACGACTAGCCGCGCAGATGAGGATGGTGAATTACAAGCAAAGGACCAAGGCATATCACGACAAGAGGGTCATCAAAAGAGTATTCCAAGTGGGCGATTGGGTACTTAGAAAGATCGGGCCACCGGTCGGAAAGCGTAACAAAACAAGCTCTCCCCAAATTGGGAAGGTCCCTATATCATCACTCAAGTCATCCGAGAAGGGACCTACAGATTGAGGACCAAGGAGGGGAAGGATCTCAAGCATCCATGGCATTCCGACAACCTTAGAAAATATTATCACTAGTCTAGTTTATTTTGCAATAGATTAGCTCTTTATTTTCTTTGGTCTTTTATTTTCGGTCTTTTATTTTCGGTCTTTTGTTTTCTTTTCGTCTTTTTAGTTGATAGGATTGCAGCTCTATGTAATCGCATTTCGCCCTACGAAAGCGCTTTCTTCCAATATGCAAAGCCACTATCAACTATCTACACCAACTCCGAAGATGAGGACATTATCTCCAACTCTCTCAAACACACCAGCCCAAGACCTAAGGATCTTCCTCGACTCGATGGCTTACCACAAAGTCAAGACCAAGGGGATCTTCCTTGGCCCGACGGCTTACCACACGGCCAAGACTAAGGATCTTCCTCGCCCGATGGCTTACCAAACAAAGTCAAGACCAAGGATCTTCCTTGGCCCGACGGCTTACCACAAAGTCAAGACCAAGGATCTTCCTTGGCCTCGACGGCTTACCACAAAGTCAAGACCATGGCTACCCTCAAGACCAAGGGTCCTCCTCGCCTCGATGGCTTACCACGAAGCCAAGACCAAGGGTCTTCCTTGGCCTCGATGGCTTACCATACGCCCAAGACCAAGGATCCTCCTTGGCCCGATGGCTTACCATACGCCCAAGACCAAGGGTCTTCCTTGGCCCGATGGCTTACCATAGCGGCCCAAGACCAAGGGTCTTCCTCGCCTCGATGGCTTGCCACGCCCAAGACCAAGGGTCCTCCTTGGCCTGATGGCTTACACAACCAATCCCAAGTGGTCATCCTTGGCCTAATGGCTTACCATACATCCCACCAAGTGGTCCACCTTGGTTCAGATCACAAGTCATATTCAAAGCCAAGGAAAACTTCCTCGGCCTAAATGACGTACGAAAGCATAGTTAAAGCCGAGGAAACTTCCTCGCCAAACCACTTGTTCAATAAGTAAGCAATAAGGGACCTTCTTTCGATCCCACCTTCTCAAGTCCAAAGGCCTCTCGCCTAGCATGCAAGGATACGAGCAAGTTATTGAAATAACAAGAATCATAACAAAGGATTTTTCATTGATATTCAAATGAAATTACACATCCTATCATCTATTACAAAAGCATAACAGAAAGCTATTCTAAGATTTTGAAAGCATCATCAAAAGGCTTGTCAAGCCAATCTTGAGTAATGGAGCCGTGAGGAGGAAGGTCCGCTTTGATTGGTAAGAGCATCGCCTCGCTCCTCTTCCTTCCTGCTTTCCATGGCCTCGTGCTCTTCATCGTCCCGGGATCGCCTCCACCAAGTCTTTAAGATTGCCGGGGACAACGGGAGCCGGCCTCCACACTTCCCTACAAGCCTTAGCATCCTTAGCTGCTATTATTTCTAAGTTGCTTGTGGAATAGGGGACCAAGCTGTGGAAGGCCCTAACTTCCTCGCCGTATTGATCCCGGCATATTAGCATGGCGACCTTGTTGATATCCAAGCCGGTAGAAGGATCAGCCAGGATACTACGACCAAGATGGAGGTAACCATCTTCAAACATGGTGGCCGTCGCTTCGTCCACGGCCTCCCGAAAGACCGAGCTAGCTACCACCGCCTCCTTGAATGCCGGCTCTCCTTGAAGCGCGCCACGCCTCGTTTTCTTTGGGCAGAAGGGCAGCCTCCGCTTGGTATTTGGCCTCAGCTTCCTCGGCCTTTGCCTGAAGCTCGGCCTTATCCGTAAGAGCTTTGGTCAGCTCCTCTCCTTTCAGCCGGAGATCTTCCTCGGCTTTGGCCTTCACCTCCTCGGCTCTTTTGACCTCGGCCTCCACCTTCGCCTCGTCGCCTCAAGCTCGGCATCTTTGGCTTTCGAAGTTTAACCAAGGAAGACTTCTCGTAATCGCTGCCGTGGCCGCCTGCCTCATTCATGCGTCTGGGTCTTCTTCTTGGCCAAAACATTTTCATACGCCGTGACGTAAGCCAACCGAAAGAAAGTTCAATATCATATTAGAAGTATACATCTCTCAAAATCAATGATCAACGAAAGCAAGGAAAGGATATTCACCTCGGCATTAAGAGCCCCTCGCGACAAAGCAAGGTATCATCGCTGGGAGCCTCCCTGACAAAAGCATCATAGGCGTCCTCATCCATTGCTCTCTCGAATTGGAGCTCGCCCAATCGAACCAAAGGTCCCTCCCCGACTTGCAAAGGAAGACCCCGAGACGAGGAACGCCGAGGGCCATGCTCTTGCTAGCTCATCGGCTCGCTCAACCGTTTGGATGTCCTTGATAGCCAAGGTTGGAGGAGGTGAAGGATCGGGGGCCCCACCAATACTTGCCCGCTTAGCCACCGGCCTCGGCGAAGTGGAACTTTGAGGCCTCTTTGAGCCGGATTTCCAGTACAAGTCCGGCTTCCTCGATCGCCGCTTCCTCGGCCTCGCAGAGGGTTAGTCGTGTCACCGACCACGGGTTCAAATTTCGTTCTTCGAGGCGGCGTCCTCGTGATTTACCTCTTGTGAAGTTTGAGGGGAGGGGTTTATCACCTTGCACGCCCAAGACCAAATTACGAGCATTGGCCTCATCCTTTCTTTCCATCGGAAAGCAGACTTCTTGCTCGGCCTTCTCTTTCGCTGATCGGCTCACGAGGACTTAGTCTCTCCATCGCAAGGGCGGCTTCTTCCTGCGGGTCAAATCAGTAAAGACAAGGAAGAAATGGTCAAGTACGAGCAAGAAGATCCAAGGTCAAGTACGAGCAAAATAATATGACAAAATTACAAGTGTAAGATAAAAGTTTACGTCCAACAATGTTAGGTGCTCCAATACATTGGTCACTGGGACGCTCATCGTGGCACCTAATACAATCCTCGTGAAATACGAAGCCTGGATGTACCGTCCAATCATTGAAGCGACGACCTCTTTTAACATTTACAAGGGAGCTACCCCGTCCTCGTTCCCCGCATCAATCCCCGCCCGGATATAGAAATGATCCGAGGATTCGACTTGCTTCCAATCCAGACCCCTACCCCGGCAAACTCTTCCAGACGCTTGATCAAATCTTTGGTCCACCCGTATTGTTGGACGGCAAAGGAAGATGTTGGATCATCACAAGGAGATCGGAATTCCTCACTCGCGGCTCTCGACGCGGATAACGTGGTTGTCCCACTGAACTTTGGCCGGACATAGGAAGAAGCAATTTAGGTTTCCTATTGGCACTCCTAATAACTACCACCATTGTTCCTTGATGACTTGGACAATGTAGAAGTGACGGAAGGCTCCCATGGCTCGGCTCATAGCCTAAACTACGGCAGAGGATGATGAAGCTAACCAAAACCCTAGTACCATTGGCTCCTAGCATGGCCGGCACCGCCTTTACATCATCCAAAAACTCGCAAATGAAGGGGTCTAGGAAGACGGAGTCCCCGTTGAAACCGTTTGAAATAAAAATGGACGAAGTCTTGGTTATAGTAGAAGGCCGTCTCTTCTTTCTCCGTCTTCGGCTCGATCTTGCCCATATAAGTTAATTTGTACTCAAGACGGTCCACTTGGTACTTGGTGTACAAATTCTCTCAATCATGGGATCCCCTGTGCTTTGGTGCCTTCTCGACTTGCTTTCCTCGGCTACTGCTCCTCGGCCTCTTCTTCTGACGAGGCGGGCATCGCCTTGTGCACCTTCAACGAAGGCGTCAACTATTCGAGTAGACGAGGAGGGCTCTCTTTCTCTTCCCGTCATATCCGCATAAAGACGAGGAGACCAAATTATTTACCTCACAATGGCCGATTAAATGACGGGAAGGAAGATTCCCCTCCTCGTCATTCCATAAGGCCGAGGAAGGAAGATCTCCTTCCTCGTCATTTCATAAGGCCGAGGAGGGGGCCGTACCTCTCGACGCTCACGCATTTCGCGATGGGAGGCCGGGTAGAACAGCTTCGATGTGCTCCACCATTTCAGCCCTATCCTAAAAACGATGATGTTGGGAGAACCAGACTCAATCCTATCTATTCTTGTGGAGTCCGGGTATTGAATGAATAAACGGAGCGGCCGTAACCCCTCAACTGCTTGCTTATTTCATCCAAGTTCAAGATCATCCATGGACCCCTCTCTCTACGATAGACCCTCAAATTTCCAAGTATGATATCCATAACGGAATCGGGAGAATGGTCCCAAGATCTAGCCATTTCTAAGGGGAATCAAAAACGAAGGGGGAGTTCATTCAATATTCCAGAAATTTCATATAAAATGCAAAGAGAATTAAAGAACTGAAGTTTTAAAGTTTTTTATCAAGAAAAGCTTCAACCTTCAACAATGGCGGTTCTTGGCATGGACAAAATCACTCCTAAACCCTAGAAAACGCTCGGAACATGAAAGGAAGTTGTAAGAAAAGGAGAAATTTCATACCCGAGTTTGCAAGAATGAATGGAATCAATGCAGTAAAGCAACTTCGCTGGAAAAAATCAAGCTCGCCGGGAACTGGGTTTGAAGATTGCTGTGTTCGCCGGAGATCTCTTTCGCCTTTGCTCTCGAATAGGGGGTTTGTAAAGATTTGAAATGAAAGGATTTTGATTTTTATACTTCCTTAACCCGGGTTAACCCATGGGTAAAGTGACAACCTGCATAATACGCCCCAACATTTAATGCTAATTACAGCTTATTGAGGCATGACAAGACCGGGGGCCCCATGTCATCATCGAATAGTAACCGCGATACCCACCAATGACGCGTGTAAAACCCGTTCGTATCCCATATGCCGAGGATCGAGCTAACTTTCTACTCGTCTAAGCTGAGAAAACTAGAAAGTTGGGGGCCACCGAATCCGGTATAAACCGAGCTACGAATATGGGCTTGCCCAACTCGGGCCCAACTATATTGGGCCATGGATATTATATATTCATCAAGTATTAGGGCCGAGCATTATCTTCCTCGTATGCCGAGGAACATTTACCTTGGCCTTATGTCGCCATTCTAATGGGCCGGCTGTCTCAATTACCGAGGAGAGAAAAGTCCTTTGCTCGGCATGACACCAATTACCGAGGAAACAAAAGTATTCTCCCCGGCATATTTTCATGTCGGCCATTCATCAAGTGACGAGGAAGCAGGATCGTTCTCCTCGGCCTATTTGCCAAAGGCCGAGGAAAAACATTTGCCTTCCTCATGCTCCGGCTAATGTGCCATAATCCTTATTCAACAAGGATTATACAATCATTATCCAATCAGATTATACTTATCAACATCAATTCAAGTCAAACAATGACTCCTTAACAGATATAATTCTATTAGAGTTATATCTTATCTCTTTACAAGTTCATTCCAACATGGATTCTATCAATCCATTCCTATAAATACAAGCCCCATGGCTCATTATTCGGTACGTTACTTTTTACATTGGAGAAACTCTGTCAATTTGATTTCTCTAATATCAACAGTGAACTTACTCTCACGCCGGAGGGCCTTTAGCCGGATCCGCCCCGGCTTAGTTTACGTGTTTTCTCTTATTTTCAGGCCTTGCAATCGCCGGAGCATTCGACGCTTGGATTTGGGCTGTTTTGACGATTTTGGCATCATCAATTAGTAATGTAGAAAATAATTAATTACGTACCTTTGATTTTAGTTACGAGTCCGCCACTATTCTAACCCCACTTAAATCTTTATCCAACACGATCAAGTTGATGGGGATTACAAGCCCATATCTAGAATTAACTTAAGTCTTTATCTAACACAATCAAGTTGATGGGGATTACTGTCACGATCCTAGTCCTAGGCATAATCGATATATGCTTGAATTGATAAATATGGTGTGCATTTCATATTATTATGTGTTTTGTATTTTGTTGGTAGCAATTATGTATTAGTTAGCATTTTTTAATGACTTATATGATATTTTAAATATATTAATAAAATAAAAATAATTTATTTAATGTCTTATTTTTTTTTCTTCTTTTAATACATTAGGAGTTGTGTGGTTAAAATGGTAATTGTTGAAAATTATTAGAAACTTATAAAAGTCATTGAGGTGCTTAAGTATAAATGTTGAAACTTAAAGGATTTAATGTTGAAATTGTTTAATGACTTATATGATATTTTAAATAATTTATTTAACTTATATGATATTTAATGTCTTATTGAATATATTAGGAGATGTGTGGTTAAAATGGTAATTGTTGAAAATTATTAGAAACATATAAAAGTCATTGTGGTGCTTAAGTATAAAGGTTGAAACTTAAAAGATTTAATGTTGAAATTGTTTAATAGATGAAGGAGCCTTAGTGTAACTATGCCATATTTATCCTTGATTTCTTGAGAAGCTTAGTCATTAAACAAAACCAAAATTTTCCCCAGCAAGCCTTCTTCATCCATGGTCCAAAATTTCAAAACCCTTGTTTTCATTTTAAAAATTCTCAAAATATTCTAGAAAAATCCGTTCGGCGATTCGATCGTTTCTTTGTGTTCGGCAGAAGAGGGGGGTCATTTTCATCCGAAGAAAAGTTGAAGTTTTTCAATTCCATTTTAGGTAAGTTTTTATATTTTCCTTGAATTTCATGCTCATTTAGTGTTAAAATGGATGTTGTTGTTGTTTAATGATTGTATGAGATTTTTTGATCATTTGCTTGAGTTTGAAAATGGTAAAAATGGTTTTGACTTGATTGGAATAGCTTGAGGTACTTTTGGGTTGCATGGAACTGAAGTTTGAGTTTTGGTAATGTTGTTTGAGCTGGAAAAATGGACTTATACATATTTGTTGGAGTTGCTGAAGTTTCAGCTGATGTGCTGAATTTTGCCTAGGGCACCAGTCGTGCCCTCTGGCACGAGTCGTGCCATGTAGTCGTGATCAGTCTTGCCTTGGGGTGAACGACTGTATCAGGTTGGGTGTTAAGGGGGGACGAGTCGTGCCCTGGGGGACGAGTTGTGCCATGCCCTGTTTACCCTGAACCAGTTTTCAAGCAATTAAAACCTAATCTACCAAGTATATCTTTAACCCCTTTTTGACTCTAATTAAAGTACAACATATGAGCTACAAAAGGATGTCTTTACATACCAATTGTGATAATTGGAAGATGATTAAATATGTCGTTAAAGTAGGTTGGAACACTTGATTTTCATAGAACCTAACTTGTTTGATATCCTTATATGATTGATGATACATCCTTGAATGGTTATAATAAGTGTGTAGACCTTATGTGTTGCACATTTTGGACTTGTTTAACATCTTTTATGGTGTGCTTATTAGGGTTCCCTACTTTGGAATCCTAAGTTGAATTGAATTGGTTCAAGGATTGTTTAGCCTTTGTGCTACTTTTGATGGATACTTGTTATCATCTTGCTATCATTTTGATATGCTATATTGGTATGGTTCCCTACTTTGGAATCATACATTGATTGTTTAAAGCAAGTAAGTATTACTGTGCTTTAATTTAAAGTCCAGCTGGTACTTGATTGTTGGGCAGTGTTATGGGATTATAATGACACCCGAGCCGAGTTCGTTATAATCCATACACTGGGTCCCTTTTTCCCTTCCATTGGTCATGGTTTGGGTAGTGGACTAGCTCTCCTTTTTGGGTGAGGTCTAGTTTCACTTCGGGGTATGACTTTGTGTCATTTTCACCCATATTGTTGATATTGTGATTGGGTTCCGGAACCGCTTCTCCAGCTGTTGATGTTGTTCGGATCGTGATATCCTTTGGAGGATGAAACCTTGGCTCAGTATCCTTCTAAGTGTTACATTATTACACTTATGTGT
This sequence comes from Adenophora triphylla var. japonica, assembly GCA_022495995.1. NCBI lineage: Eukaryota > Viridiplantae > Streptophyta > Magnoliopsida > Asterales > Campanulaceae > Adenophora > Adenophora triphylla. Next base: position 11,984 of record JAFEMH010002590.1, read on the forward strand.
TGTTATATATATGTTTCTTTATGTTGACAAGAATGTGATATATGTGCTGAACTGAATTCCGTGCCTGCCTGTTGATGGAGGCTGTCCATTTATTTTTCTTTTTTCCTTTTTAGGTTTTTTATTATTATTTTTATTTTCCTTTTTCTTGTTTTTAGTATCCTAGTATAAATAGAATTTGGAAGAGATAATTAGGGTTGTGTTATTTTTCCATGAGAACTGAGGCAAGAAATTACGGCGCCTTAACGCATCCAACCATCAACAAAGTCAATGGTCGAGATCAAGCCACGTCAATTCAGTCGACCATCCAACAAAGATCTATGTAAACCTCCATAAATTTTTCATAACTTCCTAGTCGACAAAGTTAACTCAGAAAGTTGGGGGCCACTGAACGAAATAAAAGTGACGGGCCAGGGCCAACGAGTGAAGCCCAATCTTTTATACATTATTAAGACCGTATTATCAAATGGGCCGGTCCAATCGCTACAACACCAACGACCCTTCATAAATCAGTCGACCAAGCTCATTGTTCGATCATCATTGGTCCCGACCTAGCTTCGTTCAACATACGATCACACACTTGTGAAATTCATATCAAACCAAGTTACAAAGTCAGGTCGCCCTTGAACATTCAAGCGACCTCGACCTACTAACATGTGCGCCAACCCACGTTGTTATTTGTAACCGTCTCCTACTTTTTTGGAGTCAGTTACGCCAACATGATCCCCGTGATTTTAGGGATTCAACACGATCCTACATCAACACTATAAATACCTAACAACATCTAACGGATAATGCCTTATTTGCTATTTGAGAACTACGCTATTCAATTCAGTTTATAAGCCTAATACACGTTATCTCATCATCACGCCGGATGGTCTTAGCTGGAGGACAACCTGACTAGTCGTTTGCTCGTGATTTCAGGTCAATTAGCTGGAGATCAACCTAACTGCTGGACTAAGGCTGATCTGGACCGTTTCCTGTATCATCGATGACGAAACTAATGAAACTTCATCATAACGAAAATGCGAGACAAAGTAGTTTAATCATTTAATAATGTGTTTAGAATGGGGTGTGTAACAAATGTTTTATAATTTCATTTGAGTAAATAAACATAAAATTGGTTATCAAAATACAATTATTTTTAAAATTTTGAAACACGACATTTATTTTGAAATTTTGAAAAAAAAAACATTCAATTCATTTTGGAACGTACAGAGTAATAATAAGAAAGAGATCAAATAAGAGATTAAAATGGAGAAGAAAAGTAAATCGGACTCGAATCTATAGAGTTGTCTCATGCGAGACAAACATCTCAGTTATACCGTTTTTCCCTCTCTAGTTATTATGTTAGTTAGTTGAGTCCAAAACTAAGGAAGCTAGTCAAAAATCTAACGAAACGTGACGAAACTAATGAATTTTCATCAAAACAAAGAGACGAAACAAAAAGTAGTTTAATCATGTAATAATATGTTAAGAATGGGATGTCTACAGTAATAAATGTTTTATAATTTCATTTGAGTAAATAAACATAAAATTAGTGATCAAAATACAATTATTTTTTATATTTTGAAACACAATATTTATTTTAAAATTTTGAAAAAAAAATAATCATTCAATTCATTTTGGAACGTGCCGAGTAATAATAAGAAATAGATCAAGACGGAGAATAAAAGTGAATCGGACTCGAATCCAGAGAGTTGTCTCGTGCGAGACAAACTTCAGAATTTTACTATTTTGTCCTCTCTAATTATTATGTTAGTTAAGTACAAAACTAAAAAAGTTAGTCAAAAATCTAACGAAACAAAACGAAACTAATAAATTTTCGTCAAAACAGAAAAGCGAGACAAAAAACAGTGTAATCATATAATATTATGTTTAGAATGGAATGTCTACACCAAAACATGTTTTATAATTTCATTTGAGTAAAATAAAATACAATTATTGATCAAAATACAATTATTTTTTATATTTTGAAACATAACACTTATTTTGTTTTTTTTTTTTAAATCATTCAAGTCATTTTGGAACGTACGAACGAACAAAGTATAGTAAGAAAAATGTGAAACACGTCCTGACATGAACAGCTCATTCCCAATTAAGCACGGTGTTTGGGATAGAAAAATTTAAACAGCATTTTACAACCTGCCATTACAACCTGGTTTAACATCTTGAATCTACATCTTGACTGATCGCAATCTGCAGAGCCATTACGTTGATCTTATTTTTCAGGAACCATAGTCAAGCAGATAAGACCCCAAAACCAGGTCAAAGAGCACGAGCCTTATATCCAGAACACACATCAAAAAGTTATCATCATCTACCTCAACAAACTGGCCTGATTTTTAGGGATAGAAGTTATTTTTGTTATCTTCTTTGTTTTCATAGTATTCAAGGGAGGTTCAACAAATGCACAAGGCACGGACACTTTGTAATGCTCTCTCTGTACTATCAGAACTCGACTATCATCATTAATAAAATTTCATCGTTTGAGGTTTTGTGCCGGCGAACAAGTTGTTAAAGGGTTTTCCTCGTTAAATTTTTTGTCCCTACATCTTGAATTTCAAGTTCTATATTCCATTCTGCCCAATATCATTAACCTAAATAACATTGTTTAAATCTGACCAAAACACACTGTAAGAGCCAATGTCCATTTCTTCTGAGCTATCAAAAACAAGTTATATACTCCTTTGTCACATTTGAAAAGACAATAAGTGTTTTGATTATTAAAAGTGATGTACCGAAATGAAAATAATAATTGATAGTTATTATTAGTATAATAATCGAATCTTATGAGTAAAAAAGAATTCAAAAATTATTATTTTATTAGATAATTGTCTTTTTAAATGAGATATTCTGATGTTGAAACAATGGTGTTTGTTTCTCTATCGTTCGTCTATTCCTATTTTGAGACCACAAATTAAGGTTTGTTGGAACAAAGCATTTAGCCATGTAGGGATCCCACCAACATGCATGCACCATGAAAAAATGGCACCCATCGCTCTCACTCTCTCAGGTTGTTTGGAATGTTTTTTTTTTTCTTTTGTGTGTACACATTCACTCATGGAACACGGGTCTTGATGTTTTGGACATCCTGAAAGTCCTACTCGTGGAACATGTATGCTAATATATACTCCACACATCCCTCCATAACAATTTATCCATTTTGACATTTTTGGTGTCCACATATTCGTCCCATAACAATTTATCTATCTTGACAGTTTTGGCATTCCATTGTTAACATTGGTAAGTCCCACTTTCTTAAAAAAAAAAAAAAAAAAGGAAAAGTTTATAATATTTTTTTAGTAATGAGATCCACTTGTTATACTCACAACAACTATCTACTTACTATCCTTATCCCACTTTCTTTCTCCTACCCATTCACAACACCTAATTTTCCTACCCATTCACAACACCTAGTTTTACCTTAATTTTCGTTTCAAACAATAAATGGGTAACTTGTTATGAGACGGAGGTAGTTAGTATGTATATATATATATATATATATATATATATATATATATATATATATATATATATATATATATATATATATAAATATATATATATATATACTCCCTCCGTCTCAGGAAATTCGTCACTTTTTACCCAAAATGGCGTTCCGTTTGAAGCGTCACCTTTCCTAAAATGGAAAAGTTTTATTAATATTCTATTATCCCACTAACTATTCCCTTCACTCATTCTCTCTCCTAAAACACTATTACACTCACAACACTTTTTAAATTTACTATTTCCTCCACTAATTCTCTCTCCTCTTTTCAAATTACACTCACAATATTTTTTCTTCCCAATTTTTTTCTTAATTTGCATGTCGAGCCTAAAATGGTGACACATTTCTTGGGAAGGAGGGAGTATATATATACTCCTATATATATATATATACTCCTTCCATTCCACCGTATATTTCATCACCGAAAATGGAATTTCTTTCTCATTTCCTAAAATATCTAGGAATCATTGTCCTCTTGGCTCTCCTCTACAAGCTCATAAGAATAAGATTAACCAGAAAGAAAGCTAAAACCAAACAAGCTCCTGAGCCATCCGGCGCATGGCCCTTCATAGGTCACCTCCATCTTTTAGGAGGTCGAGCTCCTGTTGCACGAATCCTAGGAGCCATGTCTGATAAATACGGCTCCATTTACTCCCTCCGGTTAGGCAATCGACGAGCATTGGTTGTGAGTAGTTGGGAGATGGTAAAAGAGTGTTTTACCATCAATGATAAAAATTTCGCAACAAGGCCGCATTTAGCTGTGGCCAAGTACATTGGCTACAAAGGCGCTGTTTTTGCTACAGCGCCTTATGGGCCTTACTGGCGTGATGTCAGAAAGATGGTCACTCTTGAGCTTTTTACTGCCCAACGGCTAGAGAAAATGAAGCATGTCAGAGCCTCGGAAATGGACTTTTTCGTCAAGGATTTGTACTTGCTATGTGGAAGCTGGAACGGGAACGTAATGATGACGAAATTATTTGAGCACCTGACGTTTAATATAACCACTCGGATGTTGGCTGGAAAGCGGTTTTCTATAAGTACTGACGGTCATCAGGGAAGCAGCGCAGAAGATTGGCGAGCAAAAGAATCTATTCATAAAGCATTGTATCTTTCTGGTGTTTTTATTGTGTCCGATGTTATTCCAAGTTTAGAGTGGATGGATATTGGCGGGTATTTGAAATCTATGGAGCGGACGGCCAAAGAACTTGACTTGATACTCGAAAAGTGGCTTGAAGAACATAAATTGAAGAAACTAGCTTCTGACGACGATGGGGAAGCGGACTTCATGGATGTGATGCTCTCGACACTTCCCGAGGATACAATAATGTCCGGCTTCCACCGTGATACCATCATCAAGGCGACAACCCTCGTAAGTCAAAATTAAGTCAAATGATCACTTATTATGATTTACATTAACATATTCTGACGATGTATTTGCTAAAAATTATATAGATTCTCATCCTGACCGGCACAGAAAGCACGGCGGAGACACTAACGTGGGCCCTGTCTTTACTACTTAACAACCGCGACGTGTTAGAAACTGTTCAAGATGAGCTGGACCTCCAAGTTGGAAGATACAAGTGGACAGACGAATCAGATATAGCGAAACTACCGTATTTGCAAGCAATAGTAAAGGAAACCCTTCGAATGTACCCACCGGGCCCCTTGGCAGGACCTCACGAGGCCATTGAAGGCTGTAAAGTTGGTGGCTATCATGTCGCGAAAGGAACACGCTTGATAGTCAACTTATGGAAGCTACACCGAGACCCACGAGTATGGTCAGAACCTGACCAGTTTCGGCCAAAGCGGTTTCTAGAGGAACATTCTGGAATCAAGTATCTAGGACAGAATTTTGAGTACATTCCATTTAGCTCTGGTAGGAGAATGTGCCCTGCTGGCACATTTGCTTTGCAAGTCGTCCACTTGGCGCTTGCTCGTTTGCTACAGGGGTTTGACTTGTCAACGCCAAGTGGGGAGCCTGTGGATATGTGCGAGGGCTTGGGAATAGCCTTGCCTAAGGTGGAACCGCTTGAAGTGAGGCTCACCCCTAGGCTTCCTTTGGAGCTCTATCAAAATCTTTGAGCCAATTGCAGGTGGAAAGACAGATATCCATATGAGATTACCATAAAATAAAAGGAACTTTTAAAATGTTACTACCTCCGTCCCAAAAGAAATGATTGAAAATAATTAAATTTGCTTTTGAAACAAATATGAAATTTTTCGATTAATTCATTTTGGGACGGAGGGAGTAATAGTTATTTGAGCTTATGTTTCAGCCTTTCATGCCAATTATAACTTGAAGCAATATATTCCAAGTATGTATGTTCTTATTTTTTATAAGCAACTTGTTGGATTTTATTTGCTACACGCAAACACATTATGTTTTCAAGAGTCAATTAATTTTTTTAGCCAATTCATCCAATGAGAAGTCCTGCAGATTGTCATGACACATGAACATACATATAACATTGCTGGGAAAAAAAAAACAGCTTTTCATAATCACTTTTAACAAAAGCTGTGTCATAACTGATTCTTTTAAAACGCAGAATGCGTTTTGATATCTTAAAATCAGAATCAGTTTTAAGTTTTAACATCCAAACACTTACGAAAAGTGATTTTGAGCTTCAAGTGATTATAAGCCTCCAAAACGCACTATCAAATTCACACTAACACTGACGCATTTAAAACAAACATCTTATATGTGCATTCAAAAATTTATGAAGGATCTAGTTATTAATCTCCCCCACTCCTTCCATCATAAAAATCTTGGAGGCCTACCCAAATTCTTATGTAACATCACTAAAAAGAAGATCATTTATTTTAAAACATTATTTTTATCAAAATGAATATTCATTTTGAGCCATATGAAAGTAATAAATTTATGCTATTCAAATCCTCATCTAACACAATCAAGTATGGTGGGGGTATTATAAGCCCACATGTGATAATACACAATCAAGCAGAATGAGATTATGGGGTAGTACAAGGGCCGTTTGGTAGCTCTAGTAGTAGGGTGGTGGATAAGATTAATAGTTCAATAAGATTGACGTTTAATTGATAGATTAACTTACGTAATCTCGGAGTAATAATTTTAATAACTTGGATAAAGCCTCTTATCCCCTTCATATTTATCTCAAGAAAATGGTGTCCCCTTCATATTTATCTCAAGAAAATGGTGGTTTAAGTAGTGAGGGTATTAATTGGTAAGATACAAAACTACCCATAGATATATCAAAATTGTTAATGAAGAAATATTTAATGTTGATAATTTAGTCTTTACTCAAATTTATTTTTTTACATTGGATTATTGGACACCCTCATTTTTAATCCTTCGAATAATAATCGCTCACTATTAATACGGGCTAACCCTGTCAGGCGATCAAACGAGCCCATATGTACAAATACACAATCAAGTGGAATGGGATTATGGGTATTATAAGCCCAAATATGCTTAAATTATTATCTAACAACTTAAGTATTTGTAATAGTAAGAATTAATTTGAGAGCTTTTTTATAATTTCAATATATGCCACATCATTTTTAAGCCAAAAATTTCTCTAATATTCTTTCATACTAGTAGAGTTCTTTTGTTTGTCCAGAAAATTGATAAACTTTACTTTAAAAAAAAAAACACAAAAGGTAGCTATTAGTACAAAGAGACACTCCTTGGCAATGAGCTCCTTAAAAAAAAATCACTGTGATAAAATTCTTTACTGTTCGGATGTGTCTCGGATGACTTCAAGGGTAGGGAACTCCCTAAATTTTCTCATGGTATAAAAAAAAAATCTATTATCAAGAATCATCCAGAGGAAAGGAGACCCCTTGCCAAAAAATACCAGTAGACCTCCCGATAGGAAATAAGGCCTTTTAAGCATAGTGTTGCACAAGACTGTGGAGACTGAGATTAAACTTAGTTTGAGTTTGTTTATATAGGAGTTGTAGAGTTTGTTTATATAGGAAGTGATTGGTGCCCTGATGGGTCGATGGGCCAGACTAGACATGTCCAAATAGAATCAGGAACCGACGGAACTGGTGGGTAGAACCGGAATCGGAAATCGGCGATAATCGAGAACCGCCGAAATCGGAAATCGAACGTAACCGGGAATCGGATTGAAACGGTTCGAATACGAATCCACCATATTGGGAACCGAGGAACCGGCGGAACCGGGAACCGGCGATTGATCAAGGTAAGTTAAATGTAATATTTAGCATTTATTTAGTATTTGTACTTGTAGTGTAGTGTTGTTTTATTTAAATTAGACTAGAATTTAGATAAATGTTGTAATATTTAAAAAAAAACAGATTAGTTAGCGTCTTTACTGTCTTAAAAGGTTTGGATTTAAAAAAAAAAGTTAGATGGTGATGGAATCGGTGGAACCGTTGAAACCGGAATCGGAACCGGAACCGGCGGATAGAACCTGGAACCGGGAACCGGATTAATATGATTCGAATATGGTTTCGACTATTTGAGAACCGGGAACCGACAGTTCCGGAATCAAAAACTGAAACCAAAATCGTTTGGACATGTCTCTGGGCCAGACTGATTTAAAGCAAGTGGGCTTTGTTATAGATTTTTCTTTGTTATCAATTTGGGTTAGTGCAGTATTAAAATGATCAAGTATGTACCATTTGGGATTTATTTGGATTATACAAAAAAGTGGTGTTGTATCTTTTGTGTTGTAATAATTTACTAATTTTATCCCTCTAAATTAAGTTCTTATATACTCCCTTAGTCCCTAAAAGATTGTCCTATTGTACATTTTGCAATTATTAAGGAAGAGCTTCACCTTCTTGTATCTTAGTAGATTTGCACTAACATTCATGCCTAAATTTAGAAATGTGATATACTTTTTGGGACAAGTCAAAATGGCAAATGGGACAATCTTTCAGGGACGGAGGGAGTATTTCTTTTTAAAAAACTTAACTTTTTCAAGTGTTTAACATGTTATAAATGTAATTTTTTATATTAGCTTTTCAAATGATTGTCAAACATATTTACGTAATCATCGAATTGGTGATCAATTTTTAAATAATTGTCTTTTGTCTTTTGTCTTTTATTGAAAAAAAAATTATTTTGTAGCGTTACAGATGATGTTTAAACGTTTTCATATAATATGAAAACTCGTAATGAACAAATTTAGTACTCATGTAGATAACAATTAATTTTTAAACCTTTTGGATATTGTATTGAGTATATTTTTTATTGTTGTAATCGTTGTCATTAATCATGTATCATGTAGAAAATAATTAATTTTTGAAACTATTGGGTGATATAATTTGTACGTACCTTTGATTTTAGTTACGAGTCAGCCACTGCTCTAACCGCACTTAAAGTCTTAAATCTTTATCCAACACAATCAAGTTGATGGGGATTAGCCCATATCTACAATTAACTTAAGGTTCGTTTGGATACACATAATTGTAATTGAATTGGAATTACAATTTTATGGAATTGAATTTTAACATATTCGAATTTTATAGAGCTTCAATTCTATTGTTTGGCTAATCTATAGAATTCCATTAGAATTGATTTACAATTCCAATTCTATTGTTTGGATACTCATGCAGTCTAACGGAAATGAATTTGTCACTTAGGCTCCGTTTGTTTAGCGTAAAACATCTTCCGGAAAATGATTTCCTTCAAAATGTTTTTCGAAAAATGAAAATGTTTTTCGAAAAATGAGATAAACATGTTTTCTACTGTTTGGTAAGAAAAATATTTTTCGAAAAATGTTCGATTGAGTTGACTACAAATTTACCCACCCCACTCACCACCACCACCCCCACGCTACTCACCACTACAAACCCCCCCTCCCCTCGGGTAAAAAAAAATAATCATTTTAAATTTATGTTCCCATCTACGTGCAAATATGCACAATGCACCACCCTGTATCATTGCTTTTATTTTCCGTCAGCGCAACCCAAAATCTGTGTCACCACTACCCTTCGACAAGGCATGTTAAATTGTATGTGTGTTTATGCACACAGCTATGTGTAGTTGAGGAAAGACAATTGCGTATGTGTCTTTTATTTGCCTATATTGGGTTTTTTGACTTGAGGGGTGGGGGGGGGGAGGGGGAGGGGGGTGGGGTGTGTGTTTGTGAGGGAAGTGGTGAGTGGATTGGGCGAAGAGTTGTTAAAAAAAAAAATTAAAATGATTAATTTTTTTTGACCCGACGAGGGGGAGGGGGGGGTAGGGGGTAGGGTGGCAGGGGGTGGTGAGTGGAGTTGGGGAGGAGTTGTTAAAAATAAATTTAAAATGATTAATTTTTTTTTACTTGACGGGGGAGGGGGGTGGGGGGGGGGTGGTGATGGGGATGGGGTAGGGGTGGTTGATGTGAGGTGGGTTTAAGGAAGATGGAGACGAGGAATCAGCGACCTAAAAGAAAAAATCGATAGTTTCGAATTGGTGTAGAATTGGTTTTGTAATTTTTTACTTTAACTATGGATTTGATTTTAAGAAATTAGGCTATTAGAATTATAATTCAATTCCAATTATATCCCTCATTTTAGCATTCAAACAGCAGAATTAGAATTCCATGCTCTAATTCCAATTCCAAATTATGAAATTGGTGTACCCAAACATACCCCTAAGTCTTTATCTAACACAATCAAGTTGATGGGGATTACAAGCCCATATCCACAATTACTTATATACAATTAAGTGGGTGTGGGTGTGGGATGTGGAAATCCTTATCTAATCTAAGACTCCGTTTGTTTCAACGTAAAATGTTTTTCGAAAATGATTTCCTGTAAAATGATTTTCGGAAAATGAAAATGTTTTCCGAAAAATGAAGATGTTTTTTCGGAAAATGAAGACGTTTTTCGAAAAATGAAGATGTTTTTTGAAAAATGAGATAATCATGTTTTCGATTGTTTGGTAAGGAAAATGTTTTCCGAAAAATATTTTCAGGTGTTTAATGAAAATATTTTTCAATAAAAACACAATTTGAGATAAGTTGAAAGAGATAGGGTGGGGAGTTGTTAAAAATAAATTTCAAATAATTAAATTTTTTTTACCCAACGGGGAGGGGGGTTGGGTTGGTGGTGGTGTGGGGAATTGAAGTCGGGTACACAGTGGGCTAGACGTGGCCGGTTCCAAAAACCGCCGGTTAGCCGGTTGAAAATCGGCGGTTGAAACCTCCAAAATCCCCAGCAGAACCGAATCCGCCTAGCAGCTGGGCCGGTTACGGTTTAGCGGTTCACTTGCAGTTTAACGGTTATCCTGGTTAACCTCCGGTTTGACGGTTTGGATATGTTCGGCCAGTCCTTGGTGTTGCTCGGCCGAGCAACCCTTTAGGGTTTAGGGTTTTGAGGGTTGCTCGGCCGAGTCTTTGGTGTCGCTCGGCCGAGCAACCCTTTTAGGGTTTAGGGGTTGAGGGTTGCTCGTGAGTCTTTGGTGTTGCTCGTGAGCATATCATTTTTCAGTTAATTTTTTTAACGGTTTTTTGAAAAAAGTTAACTTTTAATTTTTTTCAATTTTTTTTTGAATAAATAAGACTATTTTAGACTTAAGTTTACTACATACATTTTTTGCAAAAAGGTTTATAAAAAAAGTTATGAATTTTTAAAGAAATAAAATTTAACGGTTTTTTGAAAAAAGTTAACTTTTAATTTTTTTTCAATTTTTTTTGGATAAATAAGACTATTTTAGACTTAAGTTTACTACATACATTTTTTGAAAAAAGGTTTATAAAAAAAGTTATGAATTTTGAAAGAAATAAAACTTAACTTTTTTATAAGAAACGAAAGTATATAAAAGAAAAAAGCGACGGTACCCTTAAATTTTATTAATTAAAATACAATTACAACGAGGGTATTGGTAGGAGTGGTGGTGGTAGGCTGGTAGTAGTGGACCTAGTGGTATTGATAGGAGTGGTAGTGGTAGCCGGTAGGAGTGGTAGTAGTAGTGGTAGTAGCGGTAGTGGTAGTGGTGGTAGTAGTAGTAGTGGTAATAGTAGTTGTGGTGGTGGTGAATGGTGATGGTGGTGATGTAGACCAGTAGTAGTGGTAGTGGTAGGTAGCGATAGTAGTGGTGGTGGTAGTAGTAGTAGTGGTAGTAGTAGTGGTGTTGGTGGTGATAGTGGTGGTGTAGACTAGTAGTAGTGGTATTGGTAGGAGTGGTAGAGGTGATAGTGGTAGTGGTAGCGGTAGTGAGGTGGTGGTAGTAGTAGTAGTGGTAGTAGTAGTGGTGGTGGTGGTGATGGTGGTGGTGTAGACTAGTAGTAGTGGTATTGGTAGGAGTGGTAGAGGTGGTAGTGGTAGTGGTAGCGGTAGTAGTGGTGGTGGTAGTAGTAGTAGTGGTAGTAGTAGTGGTGGTGGTGGTAGTAGTAGTGGTAGTAGTAGTGGTGGTGGTGGTGATGGTGGTGGTGTGTAGGCTGGTAGTAGTGGTATTGGTAGGAGTGGTAGTAGTAGCGGTAGTAGTAGTGGTGGTAGTAGTAGTAGTGGACCTAGTGGTAGTAGTAGTAGTGGTGGTGGTGGTAGTAGTGGTGGTGGTAGTAGTGGTGGTGGTAGTGGTGGTGGTGGGGATGGTGGTGGTGTATGTAGACTAGTAGGAGTGGTAGTACTAGTAGTAGTGATAGTAGTGGTGGTGGTGGTGGTGGTGATGGTGGTGCTTGGTAGTAGTAGTGGTGGTGGTGGTGGTGGTGGTGGTGGTGGTGGTGGTGAGACATGCGGCTAGTTTGAAAAAGTAGCCGTTGGAATGAGTTATGGCGTTACGCTCGGCCGAGCAACTCATATGACTCGGCCAGGCATGACCGTTATTGGAAATTAACACTCTTTGGAAGGTTATGCTCGTAGAGCAACTCATATGACTCGGCCGAGCAAGAAGGCGGTTGGCGGTTGGCGACTTTCAAAATTTCAAACCTTAACCGAACCGGCCAATTACCGGTTTCGGTTAGCCGGTTCCGGTTAACCGCCGTTGACCGGTTTTGGCCGGTTTTCAACCTCCCGGTTGGCCGGTTCGGTTTATAAAATGGACACGTCTACAGTGGGCCCCATCGACACTATCAATAATGACTTTCTTACAAGAAAAATAAACTACTTTACTTTAATAAAGCAAGATTCTTGCTGTCTAAAGCAACCATTATTGCTGAAAAGTCCATTGTCTTCATCTGCCGACATTATTGAGGGCGGCTTCATTATTCAACCCATGATATTATTCCATTGTTGCATCCTTATCTTGAGATGAGTGAGCTTGAGCCTTTTTCTTTTTACCCATAATAATTTATCTAGCGCAATAGCTAGACGGGTTCACTTATTATTATTCTTCCTTCTTCTTCCTTTAATTCTTCTTCAAGTTCCTTAATTTTCTTTAGAAGCTCATCCTCCATTCTGTTGAATTGTTCAAATGATTGTTTGACTGGATTGCTAGCCATTTCACCGTTAATCTTTTGCTGGGAATTTTCCCTTTGCTGCAGCCTTAGCTTGCTGAGAAATTGCCTCTATTAAAAAGTCCCAAATATCTTCTTGAGTCGGCTCGGGCTGAGTCTCGCCTGCCAGACAATTAAAAGAATTAATAGAGTCAAGTGACCCATGTGATGACACTGTTTTCATAGAATCGTCATCCTTTGCTCGTTGATGGGGAAAGGCTGAGAGGAATTGATTCTTCATATGATCCAAAACCTTCACCATTATTTTTTCTTCTGATTCTTTGGGATATTTTCTCTGAAAGTAGATTTTTAGGCTACTCATTGAACCTGGCTGAAAGAATTGCTCTTTAGATCCGTTATTACGGTCCTCATTAATAACAGTTTGAATTCTAACTGTCAAATTTTTTAAATCTTTCTCACTCATTCTACCCCACCATTTAAAAAAGAAATTTCTTTGTAAAATTGGTATATCAAGATCATCATGAGCGATGGATATTGTCCATCTCCAAATCCATGAAATTTGAAATTTTGCAAAGAATAAGAAAGGACATTGTCCATAAATTAATTTCTCTGTTTGCAATTGTGCAACTAGTGGACTATTGTCACACCAAGGATTATATAAATCCCCAACTTCTTTTGGTAAAATTTCCAAAGATGGACCAAATTTTGACCACCAGTTATAAAACCAATTTGGAACTGGCCTTTCCATAATTTTTGGATTTATAGAGAAAAATCAAGAATGTTTGTTCTTGGGGGTTTTGGTAATAAAAAATCTTTGAAAAAGCTTGGATATAATCCCAATAATTGAAATAGGCATATTGGCCTTCAGTTATTTTTACCGCTTTATCTCCATTGGTATTTAGTTCCCATTCTCTAGGGAGCAAAACTTTATTAATATGACATTTACTATAATTTATAAATTTTTCTTCACTACTACTATTGTAGTGATGAGTGATTGTTACTGATTCAGTAACTAAGAGCAATATTTCCAGATTAGGTCTTGCTTGCCCATGGAGGCCGGGATATCCTCTAGATTCGAGGTATCTGGTCTTAATTGACCAGGCATCATTTCTGGTGATTTTGAGGTCCTCATCCTGAATATACATCACAAATTCTGTGATTGGATTTTCATAATATTCCTGCTCTTGAGTATTCTCAGCAATTGTCATATTTCTATAAGATATCATCGTATTAGATGATGAGGTGGAAGCCTTTTCTTCCTTTTTACTTGGTGCAGGTGCAGATTGCTGCATATTTTCTGACCTGGCTGGGTACATTGGCCTGATTGCCATAGAAACATTAGGTACCACCTGATATCCTATTATAGGAACAGTTGGTACTTCATTATAATGATAAGGAATCCTTTCTAGACCACGGCCATTACCGCGACCTCTTCCCCTATTAGGGGTTGTCATTTTCCCTGTAAGAATTCTCGAGCTAAGTAATCAGCAAGAGAATTATTTTCTCCTTTTATATATTGAATATCAAATTCAAAGGCAGATAATTGAGCTTGCCATCCTGCAAAAATTTGCTTTGCCATAAGATTTTTAACATCTTTTTCAATAATGGATTTTACTGAACTGCAATCAATTCTTAGTAAAAATTTTTGATTTAATAAATCATCCTGAAATTTTGAAATACATTTAATTACAGAAAGCATTTCTTTCTTAATAGTTGAATATTTCAACTGAGTGGGATTCCATTTTCCCGAGGTAAATCTCACTAAATTTTCTTTTGAATTATCAGGATTTACTTGTTTAAGAATACCTCCATATCCTATGTCGGAAGCATCTGTTTCTACTATTTTAAAATAATTTGGATTTGCCAAAGACAAACAAGGTAGACATTTTACCTTAGATTTAATTACCCTTATCGCTTGAGAATGTTCCTCAGTCCAGGGTTTAGGATTCTTTTTTAATCTTGAATACAGTATAGCTGTATCCTTAGCCAAATTAGCATAGTAGTCTGAACTATAATTTAGACTTCCTAAAAACCTTTGTAATTGTTTCGTATCATTTATGACATCAGGAAATTTAGAAGCAAATTCAATACTTCTATCTATAGGAATAATTTTTCCTTGGTCAATATTATGACCCAGAAATCTAACTTTAGTTTGAAATAATTTCATTTTTGGTGCAGATATCACCAAACCATTATGGATTATTAAATTTTTAAATATTTTTAAATGTTTAAAATGTTGTTCAATTGTTTTAGAAAATACTAAAACATCATCAATATACACAATTATAAATTTTGTGTATGGATTGAAAATGTCATTCATAATATTCTGAAATTCAGAAGGAGCATTTTTTAAACCAAAAGGCATTACATTCCATTCATAATGTCCAAATGGGACAGTAAAGACAGTCTTATATCTATCAGATTCACTAATTTGAATCTGCCAATATCCAGATTTCATATCGAATTTAGAAAAGATTAAGGCTTCATTCAACCTATCTAATAAATTCTTTTTATTTGGAATTGGATATCTAATCCATTTTAACACTTTATTAAGTGGTTTATAATTTATTACTAATCTAGGAACACCTCGTTCCTTTTTAGCTGCATTATTTACATAAAAAGCAGTACAACTCCAAGGAGATTTAGATTTTCTAATTAATTTTTTCTCTAATAGAGAATTAATTTCATTTTCACACAATTCTAAATATTCTCGGTTCATTTGAGCCGGTCTAGCCTTAGTAGGGATTTGTTTTTTATCAAAATTATCTACATAAGGTAGAGAAACAAAGTGTTTCTTTCTATCCCAAAAAGCATTGGGTAAACTAATATTTTGATTACAAATATAAGCATCAGATAATTTGTATTTAACTCTTAATTTATCTCCTCCTGCTTGAGTAAGAGATTGAGTTGTTTTTGAAAAATATTTAGTAGGAATTATTCCTTCTTGTAAACAATTTAAATCAGCACCACTATCAATTAGTGCTATTTCATTTTCTAATATAAAATCTCTATTAATCACTAAAGTTATTTTCACAAACCATTTTTGTGATGTAACCTGGTCTAACAGATTTAAATATCCTTTTAACTCAGTATTACTAAGAGAATTAACATCTGTATTATTAGTGCTTGTAGAAGCAACATTTTCTATTTCCTTTAATTTAAGAGATTTTGTTTCTAGCAAGGTTATTCTTGTAGCTAAAGATTCATTATTTTGTTTAATCTGAGATATTTCAGTTTTTAATAAGTTTATTTCTCTTTTTAAATCATTAATAGAAACAGGTGTTTCTTTAACATTAGATTGCTGGAATTTATGTAAAACCTCACTTAATTGGTAAGGTGCTTCAACTATCAAAGGTGATTCCTCTTTAATTAAGATTTTAAGTATTTTTTCTTTTAAATTAGGATCCTTAATTGATTCTATCATTGTTAATGCTTTTTCTTGATCAGCATTAAGAACATTTAATCCATGCATATCAACTATGGATTTCCAATAACTTAATTCGTTACTTAATTCATTACATTGACAATTATTATTGAGTTTATCTACTTCCTCTCCCCCCGAAGAAGTTTCTGCAACTAATTTGAACTCTTCATTATTAGAAGATTCTACTTCTTCTTCAGAATTAACAAGCATTATCTTTTTTAATTGTGAACGTAATTGTTCATCTTCAATTTCATTAAGGGCTTTTTTAGTCCAACATTGATTAGCATAATGGCCAATCTTGCCACATTTATGGCAACTTATTTCAAGCTTCTTTGCTTTTCTTTTCCCATTTTTAGGCAAAAAAGCTTTTCCTTTTTGCTTGGGCTTAGCCTTATAATAGCGTCTTTTATAATTCTTTTTGTATGGATTTTCGTAATAATTTTCTTTATTTTTAAAAGATTTATTTTTCTTATACACAATTTTATGTTTTTTATTTATTTTAAACTTTTTCTCAGGATTAATGATTTTCCTAAATCAAAAGCAAATTGTTCATAGAATTCACCTAATTGGTGTTTTTCTGATAATTTTTGTTTTTTCAATTGATTTTTTAGCTTAATGTCATTACACAAAGATAATCCTTCATTTATACAACTACTAATTAGTTGCCCATAAGTTAATTCAGAATAATTAATATTTATTCCATCATTTTTCATCCTTAAAGATTGCCGAACCTTTTCAGCAAAAAGATGAGGAAGGCCATCTATAAATTTAGATTTACAATGAGTTGAATTAGGGTTTGTTAATTGATAAACCCTAGATAAAAATGTATCTTTATACCATATGAAATGGGTTAAAGATGGACATCTTAGGTTTTGGAGAAGTGTATGCAACTTCTCGGCTATTGGAACAGTATTTCCTACAAAATGTTGTAGGATAGCAAGACACAATGTATACACTGCATCTTCTTCAGTAGTAACCATTGTACTACCTGGTTCAGTTTTAACCACTTTTTTATGGTTTCTTATTTCTATTTTTTGTGGTTCCGTAAGATAACGATCCCACCAACCTCTTAACTGTCCTACAAAACCAGTTATAACAAAATTTGCTATGGAAGTATCACTATTACCATGCTGCTTACAAACAGTAGAATAGATCATTATTCTATGTATTACGTCTAATATTTGTTTATCATTCAAGCCATCAATATTCCATTCATAAATGGCTTTCCCAGAGTAAGAATTCTGGAATGGCTCAGTTTCTTCAAAAAGAAGATCTTGAGGCGAGGGTCTTTGATAATAATATTTATCAAGAGGCTTAGGAGCATAAATTGGATTTAATTCACTAATATTATTATTAGTGTTTAAATCAGCAAACATATTAGTTAATTGATTAATCTCCTCATTCTCTTCTGAGGGTTCAGATTGAATCTCAATCTCAGTCTCATCATTTTCAGAAGACTCGTTTTGATTAGATGTTCCTTCTTTAGAAAGAACACTGAGATTCAAATCTCTCAATTTTTTTTCTAAAATTTGAACAAACTCATTTGTATTATCCTCCATCTTAAATCCTTGAACCGAAATAGGAGGTTGAATCATAGGAACATCTGTTTGAACAGATGAACATGACTCTTCTTGATTTACTTTATTTAATTGATTTAATTGATCAATTATTATTCTTTGTTGATCCATTTGTTTCTCAATTGTATCTTTAAGAGAAATCAACTCTCTTTCAAGTGATACAAATTGATCACCTAAACAGATCAAATAAGTGTTAGTATAATTTTGAGATTTAACTAGAGTATTTAATTCTCTAATTGTTACTTGAATATTTTCAAGTTTATTCAAATTTCCATAAGCATTAGCCTCTGTATCTTTATTTAACAAAAAGGCTTGTTCAGGTGGAAAAGGTGACTTAACCGTTTCCCCTATCTTAGTAGTCCAAGTCCTTTGGATTACTAAAATTTCATTATTTATCTCATCTATATGATGATTTAAAAACCATTTTACAAAGTATGTAAGCTTTTGATTTTTCTCTAAATACTCATAATATTTATTTTTGAATTCCATTAATTCTTCGTGTGAGTATTTATTAAAATACCATTCACGAAACCATTTATTGTCGTCTTCTTGAAATTCTCTATTAAGAATTCCTCTTATATGACTTCCTGGAGAATAATCCATTAAATATGAAAACTCATTTCAGATTGAGTGGGAGATTTCCTACTCTTCTTTTCAACTTTATTATAAATTCCTCCTGGAATATTATTTTGACTTATTCTTATTTCTTCTACTGATTCAACTTCTTCTCTCATTTGAGAAGTTGAGGCTCTAAAAGTCTCATTAGGAATATTATAATATTCACTTGAGGTGGAATACCTAGCAGACATTGACCTAGGTAATTTTATAGTCCTTTGAGAATTGAACTTTATTTCTACATCTCCTTCAGATGTTTGAATAATTTGATCTATCTTTTGATTTAATTTGGGTTCAGGCTCTATTTCCTGCGGAAGAGACCAAGTTGTTGGGAAATTTATTTCATCCCATCTAATCAACATATTAGTTGCTATATTAGAAGTTAATAAATTAGTTTGGACTACCGTAGTAGTTCCTGGAAACGATATTTGTTTCACCTTTGGATTTAAAGTATGTAAAACCTTATAATAAATCCTATAGCATATAGCTATTATTTCACTTCCTTGTTTAAAATTATAACCACTAGTATGAATGGTTAATTGCATAGCATCAAATAAATTACTATCAGATAAAGATAAAGTCAAATTAGGAGATACATTAAAATAAACCGGTCCATGGCATAGACTGGTTTCTATTAAAGCTGCTAAAGAGGGTTTGAAGTCTTTACATCTACCATCTCTAACATATGCCATTATACTTGAATTAACCCCTAATAAGGTTAAGGGTTTGAAAACAATTTGCACCAATCCTATATGGATAAATTTGTAGTTCCTAAAAGGAATCAAGTCTTTTTTGCTCAACAAATTAATTGTTTGAGTATTTTTGGACATTCTAATTGTTTGCTCTAGGGTTTTAATAGCAAACCTAGATCGCATATCAAACAATCCAATATTATAAATTTGATTTGAAGGAACGGATGGGATTACCCATTTGTTCAATTTATCCAAATTTTTTGGAAATTCTACTAATTCTGCATTCTTAATTAATTCATCATGATGATCATTATCATCCATATTCATCATAAGCTTGATGTGGTTGGCCGAATAATAGATGTGTTGCTAAGTATGACTTATTAACTTGAAAAATAAATGACAGAAAAGTACAATCTTTTTGATCATCTTTGCAAACAAGTTCTTGGTTTGCGCTGTCGAGTGAGAAGATTCAGTCGTCCGGAAATTGCGGATCAAGACCCTTAGGTTCACTGCTTGGGAAGTCGGCCAGCTGATCTGCCATTACTCTACCCTTTGTTGATTTTCTGACCATGTACTTGATGTCGAACTCAGCCAGGATGAATGACCACTTAGCTAGTCGCATTGACAGGGATGGCTTGTCAAAGAGATATCGGACGGGGTCCATTTTGGAGACCAGGAGAACTGAATATGACTGCATGTAGTGTTTCAGTTTCCCGACTACCCATACCAAAGCGGTACAAGTTTTCTCTAATGCTGAGTAGCTGAGTTCACTTCCTTGAAGCTTCCGGCTTACGAAGTAGATTGCATGCTCAACCTTGGAATCTTTTTGTTCTTGTGCCAGCATTGCTCCGATTGACGTGTCTGTTACTGTCAGATACGGGAGTAGTGGCTTGTCTTCATGTGGCGGGCACAGAATTGGGGAATTCACCAAGTAGGTCTTGATCTTCTCAAAAGCTGTTTGGCACTCAGAGTCCCATTTGATGTCGGCATTCTTTTTCATCGGTTTGAACATGGGCTCGCAGAGAGATGTCAACTGGTTAATGAAGCGGACGATGTGCGAAGTCTTCCCATGAAGCTTTTCACTTACATTAAAGTCCGTGGTGGCTTCATATCGATGATGGCCTTGATTTTCTTGGGATCGGCTTCGATACCTCTTTTACGTAACCATGTACCCCGGTACCTTGCCGCGCTTGGCCTTAGAAGGTGCACTTCGCGAGGGTTCAATCTCATGGAGTGCTTTCGAGTCTGTTGAAGAACTTTCTCGAATCTGTCATGTGCCGCCTATCGATCCTCGGAGTGGATGATCATGTCGTCGACATATACTTTGATTTCTTTGTGAATCATGTCATGGAAGAGGCCGAGTGTGTAGCCCCGGTAAGTAGCCCCGGCGTTCTTCGACCGACGGCATGACCGTGTAACAGTATGTCCCCACGGAGTGGTGAAGCGATCTTGGCTTGATCCTCCTCGGCCATCTTGATCTGGTTGTATCCAGCGAACCCGTCCACGAAGGACTTCACTTCGAAATTCGCCGTGGTGTCGACCGGCATGTCGATGTTAGGCGGTGGGAAATCATCTTTAGGGCTGGCCTTGTTGAGATCCCTGAAAATCCACACAACATCGACCTTTCCATTGGCCTTGGTGACCGTCACGATGTTGGAGAGCCAAGTCGGGTACTCAATCACTCGATGAAACCAACTCGGAGCATCTTCTCAATTTCTTCTTTAACTTGCAAGGACCACTCTGGCTTGATCTTGCGCGGCTTATGTTTTGGGCTTGGATTCGGGATCCGTGGGAATTACGTGCTCTACGATCGAGGGATCGAGTCTGGCATGTCCTGGTATGACCGGGCGAACACGTCAACATACTCCCGGAGGAGGCTTATCGGGGCTTCTTTTACTGCATCGGCGAAGAAAGCGCCCACTTGTGTCTCTTTAGGCTCTTGCGCGGACCCCGGGTTCACTTTGGTCATAACCTCTTCGGCTTGGGCCCGGTTGTCCTCTTGGTCGACTACACGCTCGAGAACTTCTCTAATGTATTGTTCATTTAATGTGTATGCTTCTTTATCAATTGAGTTATTAACGTCTTTTAAGTTGTTTGTTAACTTATCGAGTTGTTAAAGTGGCAATGAGAGGATACTCAGAAAGGTCGAGACTTTTCATTAAGCAAGAACGGAAATATATGGTTGGCTACATTATCATGGTCCTCGGCGTAAGGCCATTGGATGACTCGAGAGGATTGGACTACGACAGGAGGCGACTCGAGAGGGTTTGAGATAGGGTTTAGGGAGATGTGTGTGCGGGCCCAGCTTGTCTTCCAGTTCTGCCTGGCTTGCACTTGGTCCGGTGAAAGTTACCCAGTTCTTCAGTGGCATTGTTGGATGCTTGATGAGGATGCGGGGATCGAGAGGCTTGGCTTCTGATGTCCCAATCATGGCAATCATCTTTGTTTCGGAGCCCAGGTCAATCAGGTTCGGCACCTCCATGACTTCTTCAAAGAGACTCTGTAGAGCTGGTCCACTGAGAGCGTCTTCTATGAATTCTGGTTCCTTCTGCTTTGGAGTTACTGTCTCGAATGTGGCCTCGGTGGCTGATCCGAACAATTTGTTTCCCATGGAGAGTACCTTGAGTTGCTCTTCCAAGTCGGGGATTCCCTTGAATGTGTACTCGTGCTGGACTGTGGTGGCAGTTGGTCCAGGTAGAGCTGTGATGTCGAGGAACGCTCCCCTAATCGGATTAGCTTTGAGTCCTCTGAAACGCTTGAGGTCCCGTGCTAGCTGTTCCATTCTTTCTGTAGTCTCTGTGCTGACTATCCTTGCTTCTTTCTCATCTTCATCAGTTCCACTGTCGGTCCCCTCGGATTACTGTTTGTCGGTTCCCTTGTCGGTCCCCTCAGTTCTGTTGTCGGTTCCCTTGTCGGTCCCCTCAGTTCTGCTGTCGGTTCCCTTGGTGAAGTAATGAGCGAGGTTGAAAGGCGCAAGCGGAGGTTGGGTGTGCCGTCGGAGGTTCCCCTTTTGCGGGCTGCTGCCTTGGTGCGGGCGAGCCTTTTGTCTTCCTTGATGTCAGCCGGTGTTGGCACGTAGCCAAGCCCCTGGACCGTGGTGTGGTCCTTGACTTCAATAACTTGGTGTTGGCCTTGTAGCCTTTTGCCGAGCCCCAGTCCTGGGATGAAGTTCATGAGTTTCATCATCTTCATGGCGGGAGGAATGCAGTCGTGAGATAGTGGAATGTCCACGTTGCATATTTGGATCTTGGAGGTCTCCAGGGTGAATCCAGTTAATGCCATGTCTTCATTATGCTTGATTTCTAACATTGGAATGTCGTTGGTGCTGGTCCCCTCGGTGGTGACACTGTCGCCGTAGGCGTAGTTAGCTCGTTGCCTTGCATGAACTTGAGGCACCGATGAAGGGTGGATGCCACGCCATTGATTTGATGCAGCCGGGGACGCCCCGGGATGGCTGTGAAAGTGATTGGAATGTCCAATACTTGGAATTCGGTGGGGATCATCCGCTTGCCGAACCGGATGTTAAGAGTAGCAACTCAGAAATTGTACGGGAAGTAGAGTCATAGGCCTTGACGGTGTGGGTGAAGGCTTCGGATCTGTGGGCTTGATGTCAAGCGGGTCCATCATCTTGGCGGGCAAGACATTCATTCCGGAACCTCCGTCTACCAACACGCGAGGAAGGCGAAGCTCGTCCAGTGGTGTGATGTAGAGCGGCTCATTGTGATCGGCCCCAAATTTTGGAAGGTCCAAATCTGTGAAGGTGATAATGTTGCCGTAGTGGATGTTGCCGATCATCCGAATGACTTCATGCGGGGTTGCGTCCACGGGGACCATGGTACGGGCCGAGGCTTTCCTCTAGCTTGAGCTTGTGAGGATAAGAGGAGGTGAGCCGAGACCAAAGGGAAATGTTCGCTGAGTCCTTGAGTGAGTGAGGATCGGGTCCTCTTTCGGGGAACTTGCGTCTTCGGGCGGCCGGATTGCGATTACGCTCACGGCTTTTAGTGGCCTTGGGTGGTAATGCATGGATTTGACCCGATCGGGTTAGAACGGCGACATCGGGTTTGGTTCCTTACGAACAGGCCGCTTTGAGTTGAGCCATAGTTAGAGGAGGATTCCTCGTAGCATAGGGCCATATGTCTTCCCTCAACTCATTGGCTGTGGATGTATTCCACGAAGCTTCGGCGGCTTGGCGGATTACGTCCCGGGATGCGCTTAGGTGCCTCTGCGGGGAGGTAGCCTACGGTTTGACGCATTGTTCGAATGTCGGTGCACAACAATGGTCGTCGGAGCTGAGCTGTGCATTGCTTGACCCTCAGGGGAGGTTGGAGAGTTCTAGGTTCAGGCGAACAGTCTCCTTGATCTCTTCACGGTATACCGCGCTCCTTTCCTTCTTCTTGAGCATACTCAAGGCATTACAGGTTGGAGTGCAGCGATACTCATGGTTTGCTAAGCTTCCTCCACTCTTGGCCCAGATTAACTTTCTTGCGGCGAGCTGCGTCGAGAGTTAATGAGTGCGTTTCTTCCCATGTGAGAATAGCCGGGGCTTCTTTGAGCTGCATGCGGCGGTCTAGATAAACTTCCACCGGGGAGAGCTTTCTTTTACGCTTTATCGAGTAGCGGGTATGTCGGAAGGTGAGTACACGGCTTCCCGAACATCTGCCCATGTGGCGGTGGTGACCCGGTCGATCGTCTCTGTAAACGAATGCCGTAGGCTGTGGAATCTCCCCTGAGTAGTTGCTCGAGACGAATTTCCATCCTCCTCTTGTTTTTAAATAGACCTTCCTCCCTGAGTTGGCCTTTCAATTTGAGTGTGGAAATGATCCGTTTCCATCCTCCCAGGACCCTTGGGAGTCCGGTTTTGTTGACTTCATGCCCGGCTTGGAAAAGAATGGTTTCATCGCCTTCGTCGTCGCTTTCACAGAGAACTTGCTTTCCTCGGGGAGGTAAGCGCTGGGATTCGTTCTGCTGTGTCGTTCCATCTCCTAGGTCATCGGGACCGTTGACCACCCTCGTGTGGCAGAGGGATTGGATGAGAACAGACGGTAGTTGAGGAAGTTGCCGTGAGCAAAACCCCCGAGGTCGAGCGGGTCTAGAGTGGCCTCTAGCTTTACGTGCAGAAGCTGCCTGTGACACTTTAAGGGCTTGGTCCCTGTAGGTCCTTCGAGCTTGGTCTTCGTCCCAAAGACGGCTTTCTTGAGCGGCTAGTTCCATGAGGGCTTTCCTTGCGAGAGCTAAACAGTCTCCGTAGGTGCGCGCCGTCTGGCTAGTGTCTAGAACTGTGATCACATCCAAATCGCCGAATGGCGGGAACACTTGGATTACGTTAACGAAGGAAGTCGGACTGGGACATTCCATGCGGCCTTCCTTGATCTCGATTACCAAGAAGTTTGCGCAATTTTGCTTGATTGAACCCGCGTGGGTGTTGAACTTCTGCGATGTTGACGGTCTCGTGATCTCGCTCGATCGCCAAGTCTATCGAGCTAGCGGTCTCACGCGGGATGTACGAATCCGGGGCCGTGACGGCGGGAGTAGAATCGAACTGGAGCATGTTGATCTTTGAGGTGGTCATTTCCAATGTCGGAAGGCGGCTACTGTCTTGCGGGAAGACCTTCACGAGATGTTTTCGGGGTGGGCTGGGAAGCGTTCCCGAGGTTGATCGATTTGTGACGGGGTGAGGAGCTTGGTCTCCTTCGGCTGTTGACCTTGGCCTTGGCGGCGCTTGAGGGTATAAGCTTGAGCGACGGCACGGGCCGGTTGCCAGCTGGTACTCGGAAGTGATGATGAGCTACGAGCTCGGTTGGCCGGGGCCTCGTTTACCATGAGCGGGCGATCGTCGAGGGTGACTTTGGCATTGCGAGAATCGACGATGAGGACCGGATCCTTGGTATCATCGGGATATCTGGAATAGATGATGTTGACGAAGTCGTCGTCGATCACTTGATCGAGAGGATTCTTCGTTGTGTCAACCGGTAGCTTTCCGGTTGTCGGATAGTGCACATCTTGGACGTTGAGCTTGACAATTTCCATGGTATTGGAGCCTTGGTCGTAGGTGACCTGATCGGAAGGAGTGCCGTCCTCAAAGCGAGCATGTGAATGCGAGAGGTACGCCGCGGGTGCACCGCATCTTCGACTCCGGAGAGTCTGATTCGTCGTCATCTGACGGTTCAATCCAAACGTAGGGATGTATTGCGTCCGGGTGCGTTGCTGGAGCTGCTAGAAAAACATCATGCCCTTCATTGGAGAAGAGAGGTGCAGCGGGTAGTTCCTCGTGGAGGACATCCCATACGACTTTCATGCATTCAAAACGAGAATGGCGGTGCTTGTTGACCTTTATCACGAAGATCTCTTCGCCCGGCGGGGCCAGAGAGTTGGTTTGAAGAATGTTGACGAATCTCCGATTGGAAGCGGGGGTTTATGTGCCCGCATCATGGCGATGTTCAGCGTTTCTTTCCAATACGCCTCCAAATGTTGGAAACGACGGTTGAACTTGATGTATCGGACTGCTTCGAGTGCACTTTGCTCGAGTACGTTTACATAATTAGCATCTCGGACTACGAGGATTCGATGAGATTTGCCCGATAGTCCCTTGGTTGATTTGAAGGAGGTAGCCGGTGCACATTGCGGGCACGCTTGGCTATTGTCTCGGCTTCGTTTCCTATGAGGAAGCTGTCCCCTCGGATGACTTCAAGATCTCCCTGCCGGTTAATGAACTTAACACGCGATGGAGAGTGGAGGCTATGGCTTTCATGTGATGTAGCCGAGGCGTCCCAAGAGAGTGTGAACTCGGATGGAATGTCCATCACGTGGAATTTTCTTTGGCACCATTTGGGTCTCGAACCGAGTTCGAGTCACCGTCCCCGGGATGGGACGAGACGTCTTTGTCATAGGCCACGATAGTCGGGTTGACGGAATCGAGATGGCTTTCGTTGATGCGGAGGGCTCGCATCATGCTTTGAGAGGGAGAACATTAACGGCGACCCGTTATCTACCAATACTCGGGGAGTGATATGGTGTTGAGCTTGAGAGTGATGTACGAGCTTCGTTGTGCCCCGAGGCATCTCTCGGTAAATCTTCGTCACGAACGTGATCATCTTGCCATACGATCGGGAATCGTAGATCTCATCTCTATCCGTAGAAGGAGAGTCATCCGGCCATCCGTTTCTGTCTTTCTTTTGCGAGGTAAAGCCTTTGCGGGAACCTCGGGATTGCGTTGAGGCTTGTGGCGGTTGCCGCCCTTGGTTAGCACGTTGATCGAGTGCGAGTGCCAAGGCGACTTTGATCTTCCCTTTAGGTCCGGGCTCGGAAAGCTGGACAAGTTGAATCTTAGGCGATCCGCGGGGTTTTGTCTACGGCGCGGTAAGGTTACCAAGGTACGAGGTATTCGGAGCCACAGGGCTGAACTCTGGTTTGTGGGACTTTTCGGCTTTTCCACCCTTGTATGCTCTAAAGCCGCATGGCACGGAGGAAGGGAGGGCGGCTAGAGTAGAGTACGTAGTAGTCGAACCTCCCGGATGGCTCTCAGAGTGTACCCACACCTTGGTGTCTCCCGGCTTCATATCTTTCTCTCGGCATACATTGAGAGGACTTCTTCTTCTGTTTTCTCGGAGGATTGCTCAGGACCATATCTTGGGACTCGTACTCCCGGGCGGCGGAGCGATCACAAACATCGTAGGCGATGTGGACATTAGATGAGGACCGATTTGGAAGAATCGGAGGAAGCGCTCTGCGACAATCTTCTTGGGCACCCACTCAATGGAATTCACATTGTTATTGTTCGGAAAGGGGTTTCCGATTGTATTGGGCCACGGGGACGCTCCAATTTGCCTTCTTCTATCAAGTTACGGATTTCGTATCGTAACCCCAAACAGGTTGTACGTGGTATGGCCGTGATGCGATGGAAGGCGCGATATTTGTTCTTGTCCGCATTGGCTACGGGATTCTTGGGTTTGTAATTTGCAACGGGTTTAAGGAGACCTTCCTTGATTAACCCTTCCAACATCTTGCTTAGCGGCATGTCCAACTTGTCGAAGTGTACGGCATTTGCTTTGAAGTGGAGTTGTTGCTTTGTGGGGCTGGGTTTTACATTTGCCCGGCCTTTGTCCACGATGGATATAGTTGTGAGACGTATCTTTCCCTTTGCCGGGGCCGGTGCGGGATTGAATGCACTGGCGAGCGGTATACGTATGGGCTGTGCGGTAGCCAACTTTTCCTTGAGATCCTTCTCGAAGCGTGAGCCGGCATTGACCATGGCCGGAGATGCAGGAAGAAATGATGGCGATGAGAGTTCGATGGACGGTCTTAAGCGGGACTTGAAGATCCGCATCTGTTCCTCTTTGGAGAGTGGCTCCATGATCTCGGAGAGTTTCCAACTCCACCTCTTGTAGAATTCCCCAAGCACTTTCATCCGCTTTACGCTCGGTGGTGATTAAGTCCTCGCGACTTGTTTCCCACTCTAAGTTGGATCGGTACCGTTCCGGGGAAGATGTTACTAATCGATCCCAGTGTGGCGATCCGCGAGCTTGACCCTTAGAAACCATCGTAACGCGAACTTTTAAGCGTATCTTTGGAAGTGGTCGGCCATTTCTTTGGAGGGTTGCTCCTTTT
Organism: Adenophora triphylla var. japonica; assembly: GCA_022495995.1. Lineage (NCBI taxonomy): Eukaryota > Viridiplantae > Streptophyta > Magnoliopsida > Asterales > Campanulaceae > Adenophora > Adenophora triphylla. The sequence continues at coordinate 39,736 of JAFEMH010002590.1, forward strand.
GCTCTCATGAGAACGTAGGTGTCGACGTGCGTTTGAGGACATTCGGTTCCGTCGAATCGGTCCATCTCCGGCATTACGAACTTGGCGGGAGAGGCGTGACCATTCCGGATCCGTGGATTTGAGCGTTTCTGCTTTGAGGCTGCTCATGGTGGCTTTCGGGTCTTTCATCTGTTCGACCATCCTAGGCTAAGGTTGGGTCCAGTGGTGGGTGTGAGGCTCGGCGCCGGGTGCTACCACGTGAGCGGTAGTGATTGGAGGTGGAAGGCTTGATATATGTGGATATATGGGGGCCTTTTACGAAGCTGTATCGGGGTTTGTCCCCGGTGTTTTGGGATTCGTGTATAGGCAATGGGACGAACTCGGGAGGGTATTGAAGGATATTGGCATCTGGGATGGTCAGTGGTGCGGTGGTATTGAGTGATAGGAGTAGCCTTTGGGTGGCCAAATATGACGGGGTTGCCACAGGAGGTGGCAACGTGAAGCCTAGGTCGGCTGTTTCCTTGATTCGAAGGCATCCGAAGTAAGTTGGCGGGGGAGGAACACGATTGAAGGTTTGGTGGCTGGTTTTGGGGAATCGTCATCCTCGACCGGAGACAAAAGTACCGTCTCAGGGGATAGGCTGCTATACCACGCTCATTCGAGAAGGCTGTACCACGAAATTCTGGCGATCTTCTTTACGCCTCTTGTGAACCTCACAAGCCGGATGGCTTCTTCCAATGTCATATACATTGCCGGTGGCGGGGTCCTTCCCGTCACGATTTCTCGGTGAACTAGACATGTCGGAAATTCTAGTGAGGGCGAGGAACCGAAGAAGCGTACGGCAGCTGCCGTTCTTGTGATTACGGCAAGGCGGCGGCCGGAAATCTGAACCACTTTACGCTCGGCTGCGGGGAACGAAAGGAAGGGTTTAGGCTTCGGAAAAGGGTATTTGGCTCAAGGTTTCGGGCTTGTGCAATGTGCGATTACCGATTAATGTTTACTTAAAGCGTGTTTTCTCGAGTCTTAATCGGTTGGAAAAGAGCGGGTCTTCTTTTCGCAACTAATCCTAGAGCTCTAATCGGTGGATCTCGTCACTACGCTTATAAGCCCCTCGTTTCCATTTGTAGATCATCTTTCTCGAGACGGACTATCCCGAGCGAGGTCTTATAAGGCAAGCGAGTTCCACCGACAAAGGAAAAAGTGAACTTAAGGCTAGCTGATCACGCAAACTTTCAACGTATGTGACGCACGGGCCACGGTCGAAGTCAACGTCCTTAAGTTAAGGTGGGGATCGTGCCAAAATTTCGGCATGACCTCTCTGACTCGCTTGCGCGAGGACCTTAGCTTTGGCGTTGGCCAAGTTATGGGCCGGCACAGTGGATACGGTGAGGTTTGGTGATACGGCTTCACATTGCACCTTCGGGTATATTTTTTGGCAGAGCTCCGCGTCAAAGTCAAGGCTGAAAAGCTCGAGACTTTGGGTCGGGAATGACCTTTGGTCTCAACCTCTCGAGCTTGACTCGGAGCGGGGCCCGACATAAAAACATACACTTAGGCTTTATGACACGAGCTAAGCCAAAAACCAACCGGGGTCTTGGACAAAGTGTGACACAAAGAGTGCATGGCTTACACGGGCTAGGATGGGATGTTTGGGACGACCTCGTGCGCCCCGAAAGGTGTCTGCGGACCAATCGGGTGCAAGCGATAAGGCCATCCCGGGTTAGGGGTTGTAGTGTGCAGTGTACCGAGGCAGCAAGTGCACGTGAAGTGCGGTGTTCCGAGGCAGCAAGTGCGCGTAGTGTGCGGTCACTAAAATTCTTTTTCTGAGTAAAAACAGAGATTTTTCATAATGTGTCTTAAAGCATTATGATGCGCAGTTCAAAAGACAGCATGAAAATCAAACATGAATGGGAATGCACAAACATGGTATGATTTTGGAAAATGTCAATGTAATGCCTTTGAAAAACAAAACGTTCGAGGTTTTAAAGTAACACACGCACACGAAAACGAGGAAGGGTAAACGAAAGTTTGACCCACGGAAGGCTTTTTTTGAAAACATCGGCAGTTTTTTGAAAAAAGTATCCTTTTCCCCAGCGGAGTCGCCAACTGAAATTACCCGGGATTTCGCGCGGGCGGCGCGAAACGCGGTTGTCTTTCGCTGAGGGTTGGTGTCTGAGACCTCGCTTCATGGGAAGGAAAAAATGAGGAGTCGCCACGCGGTTTTTGTATTTTGAGCCCAAAACGTTGAGAAACGGCTTTTGTGAAAATGGTGTCATTTTTATTGGTTGCAAAAACTTAGGAAAAGACTTTAAAAATGGGGGTCATTTTTATTGGTAGCAAAAACGAGTAAAAGGCTTTTTTAGTACCAGAGATTGTTAGGTTCAGAGGTCACGTTACGTTTCGGGAAGAGTATATTGAGATCACCCGAAACGCCTCGTATGACGAGTCTTTCTACCTTTCTCGAAATCATGTGTGTGTATGTGTGTGTGTTTTGAAATAGGGGCTTGAATGACAAGCTTAATCTTGGTTTGAATGTCAAACGTTGATTAGGTGACTTTTGAAAAAGCGATTGTTTGAATGACAAACGTCGGTTTTGAGACGGAAATGAGCGTTTGCGTGGCAAACGTCGATTTGAGTTTGAAATGAGCGTTTAGAAAAGGAGTTCGAATGACGAACTCCGGTTTTGAACCGGGCGATTCATTGTTAACGATTTTTACGAGAAAAATACGTATTAAATGATTTTGAATGTCAAATAGCGGCTTTTAGTTTGAAAGATGATCGTTCGGAGGCCAAACGTCATTTCACGCGTTTTGAAAGAGAGTTCGAAGGACGAACTCCGGTTTTGAACCAGGCATTACATTGTTAACGATTTTTACGGGAAAAATACGTATTAAATGACATGCAATCAATGAATCGGGTTGCGACTCGGACTTTGAAAAGTATATACTATCACGATCCAAACGGTTCGGACTTTGTAAATGACAGTATTTAAAGAAGTATCAACGGAATCAAACGATCCGGAATCGTAAATGACAATCGACGAGCCAAACGGCTCGGAGTTGTAAATGACGATCAACGAGCCAAAACGGCTCGGAATTGTAAGTGACAGAAAGTAAATGACGATCAACGGATCGATCGATCCGGAATGGTAAATGACAGAAAAAGTAAATGGAACGGGGTCGGAACGCCGTTTTAACCCGTGATTACTTCTCTTACGGAAAGAGAAGAGGATCGAGGGGCTAAAACGTATCGGACCCTGTTAGACGGAGGCATCTACATTTCAGTAACAGTGTTCGAAATGGTTATAGCGACTGGCGCGTAAACCGAGACGAGATGAGAGATTAGAGAGAGGGAGTTATACATATGGCTAGGGTCAACTCCTTTGGCTCGGAAGGTGTGTACGGGACACGGAAAGAGGTTTGAAATGGTGTTTCGTAGTGGTGAGGGATGTATTTGATCGAAATACGGAGGTTTCACGTGAATCGAGGCAAAACGGGAGCTCGGGAGGGGTGAAACTGGCTTGTGCCGTGGGGTAGTGAGTTTTTTTGGTGTAAATTTGTGTTATGAAATGGCTTTGACAGCCCTCCTATTTATAGGTGAAAAATGCAGTAAGAGTCCGGTCGGACTTAGACTGTTTTCCAGGGGTTTTTTGGTATTTTGGAATTTTGAGGGCTTCTTTGGCAATTTCGTGAAAATGTGCACAAGTGAGTCCGTAGGACTTTATTTATACCAGGGGTATTTTAGTCTTTTCCCTTTGATTTCTGATTGAAAGGTGATGTGTGGGCTGTGGCATGGCTGCCACGTGTCCCATGACTCACCAAATGCGTGGGAGTTCGTTCCCCGGTCCCCGTTTTGTCCGTTTTTTAAAATAACAGTCCGGAAAATGTCCGAAACGCCCCCGGAAAGTGCCGGAAAGTGCATTTTTCAGGGAAAGCCATACTTTTACGTGAGATGACACGTGTTAAGTACGCTTCGACGTCGGGATGCACGGGGCAGTCCCGGGACGTCTCGTTGGCTTGGCAGCGGGGAGTTTAACGAGTTTCGGATAACCTGGAGCGGGCCAGTTAATGGATTTTGGTTAACTTTCTGACGGATTTTGACGATCCGGATTTGGGTACTTACAGCGGTGCTCCCTGACCTTCCAAATCCATCACTTAAGCCACTAACCCAAATCTCTTAAATTGGTTTTTTCTATATTTCCTCATAATAATATAGGTGGCGACTCTAATAAACAAGTCAATAAATTAAAAGAGGAGAAATTCCGCATCGCTACAACAGCTTCCTCCTCACAAAAGCCCCGTACTCCTCACCATCCAAGACATAATCCATGGCATCCACCCCAGCTCGATATCTCTCAATATCGAAGAAGCTCATATCATAAGGGCTCAACATGTAAATCGAAGGATCCCTCGGAGCAGCACCATCACCAAGCTGCCAGAAAACTCTCTCTCCTAAATGCATCAGTTCGCAAGTAAGGCCCCGCAGGAGTTTCCTCTGCCTCGTCACTCGGGGTACGTCACCCAGATCATCCGCATCGTATCGAGACCAAGGATACAGCTGGAAGCCCTCCGGGCTATCTTTCTCCAAGTGCCTCTTCACATCATCATAGTTGAGCGTGATTTTCCCTCTGCTACCCCTCCTCTTCCTCCAAGGTTGTGTCCAACAAAGCAAGGAGGGGTACCCTAGCAAGACCTCATCATGGCAGTCCCACTCGTAGCACTAAAACACCTCATAGAACCATACCTAACACGAAATAAATAGATAGCAGTTCAGAAAAGGAAAGGAATGATAACAACACAAAGCTACAAAACAATAAAAATCATACCTCCAAAGCAAACTCAAAACATCCCAAGGAGCTGGTCGCGCCCCTGCTAAACTTGTCCATGGAAAAGTAGAGCTCAGCCAAGCCTGCCTCTCCCCAGGCAATATCACAAACCCTCTTTGATTCCACCAAAGACTCGAGAAGAGGAAAGAGAGTCTTGGTAGCATGGTTTGAGAACAGGGTCAGAGAAAGGGCAAACCACAAAAATGAGCGAGCCAGCTGCTCCATGGACACCCCCTGGGATCCCGCTGATACCTCCCAATGTTGATCGAGATCTTCGCCTTGACATAGGAATGCATCATGCCCAAACCCTTACGAGGCATAGGCTCAAACCCCAGCAGCTCAACCAAACGCTTATCAGACATACGGTCCCTCCACTTTACCGACTCCCCCTTAAAGGAAAGACCGATGATAGCAACGTAATCCGTGGGAGTCACCGTCACCTCCCCCTGATCGAGATGGAATGAATGTGTGGTATCCCACCAAAACTCAGACAAAGCCAGAAAAATGCCCTTGTTCTTCTTAGTCGAAGCCACTCCAGCTAAGTTCTCCGGGAACACGTTCAGCCCCGAGTCAATAACTAGTCTCCGAGAACTAGGTCTCCCCTCCCAGGAGTTATCTGGCATACTCCCCCAAACATCTACCACGGTCTCAATAAACCCCAGCGTCTTCATCTTCTTGGCCTTTCCAGACAAAGGCACCTCATCCTGCAGGTAAACACAGCAGAGGTATGTCAATAAACCCTGATGTAAGACTTAGCAACAATAAACGAAGAATGACACATATCATTCACATGTTATTTCAAAAGCCCGTTCCCACATGGCACATTTTATTTCAAAAGCCCCCCGTTCCCACACGGAACATTTTATTTCAAAAGCCCGTTCCCACATGACACATTTTATTTCAAAAGCCCGTTCCCACGCGGCACATTTTATTTCAAAAGCCCGTTCCCACACGGCACATTTTATTTCAAAATCCCGTTCCCACACGTCACATTTTATTTCAAAATCCCGTTCACACACGACACATTTTATTTCAAAAGCCCATTCCAACACGGTACATTTCACCTCAAAAAAGGCCTGACACTCACAAAACAAAGTTTTATATACTCATGCTTCACATTGAATACAAAAATACACCATCAAAACACCCTAGGGTACAAGACATTTAAGCATGCAATACACCATTTCAAAGGAGACACTTTATTTTCACAAATCAAAGCTAAACTCCATATTCTTCAATAAAAATTACATACCCATAATCCGTATACCTTCAATTTCAATAATCCATCATCAATTTCATAACACTATCATGGTAAGAACAAAATCCCCAAAATGGCAAAACCAAGCCCTAGTTCTAACATGCCCTAATGCAAAACCAAAATCAAAGACAAAATTCGAGTTCTTACCTCCATTTTTGCTTTCCCCTTCGAGTTGTGTTTGTGCACATCCGGATATAACTCATCCGGATTGATCGTAGAAGGCTTGTAATTTGAGAAATTTCTTTGTAAATCCAACCTCCTTTCAAGAGCTTCTTGGCTCCTTTAGTGATGAACTCGCCTAATTTCCTCAGCCATGATAAAGGATTAGCAAAAGGGAAGGGATTTCTTGGTGGAACTTGGATCAAACAATGGCAGTTTCTCCTTCTCTCTCTCTCTCTCCCGCGACTGAAAGATAAACTTTTGGGGTAAATGGCGACTTCTTCCGGCCTGAAACTGTTTAAAAATGCCAGTTTTCCTCTAAGATCCGTGCGGACCACTTTGTAAAGTCGTGGTGAAGCCGCACGGACCTCTATACAAACTCTAGGCAAATGACCTTCCTGCCCCTATAATCTTTACCTTTGGTTGTCCAAAAGTCATCACCTACAAATTTATGCACTTTGGTCCCTAAAATGACCTTGACAGTCATTGTAAGCTCGAACTTCTTTCCTCGGCAGTCATCGTAAGCCCGATACCTTTTTCGGCAGTCATCGTAAGCCCGAAACTTTTCCTCGGCAGTCATTGTAAGCCCGAACACTTGGCAGTCATTGTAAGCCCGAACTTCTTTCCTCGATAGTCATCGAAGCCTAAACCTATTTACTCGGTAGTCATCGTAAGCCCGAACCTCTTTATTTGACAGTCATTGTAAGCCCTAACTTCTTTCCTCAGCAGTCATCGTAAGCCCAAACCTCTTTACTCGGCAGTCATCATAAGCCCGATACCTCACTCGACAGTCATTGTAAGCCCGAATTTCTTTCCTTGGCAATCATCGTAAGCCCGAACATCTTTCCTCGGCAGTCATCGTAAGCCCGAACCTCTTTACTCTGCAGTCATCGTAAGACTGATACCTTTTTCGGTAGTCATTGTAAGCCCGAACTTCTTTCCTCAGCAGTCATCGTAAGCCTGAACCTCTTTCCTCGGCAGTCATCATAAGCCCGATACCTTTTTCGGCAGTCATTGTAAGCTTAAACTTCTTTCCTAGGCAGTCATCGTAAGCCCGAACCTCTTTCCTTGACAGTCATCGTAAGCCCGAACCTCTTTACTCGTCAGTCATCGTAAGCCCGAACCTCTTTACTCGGCAGTCATTGTAAGCCCGAACTTCTTTCCTTGATCGTCATCATCGTAAGCTCGAACCTTTCCTCGGCCATCCTCGTAAGCCTGAACCTTTTTCGGCAGTTATCACCCAAACTCTTTTCCCCGGCAGTCATCATAAGCCCGAATCTCTCCCAATTAAGCGATAAAGTATCTCTTACCAAGAAATCACGAACGCCCGAGACCATTAAATCTCATTAGGTTCTTGACTCCTACACATAACAAATTATCCTCAATTCAGGTCGAGACCCCTCCAAACAGTCTCACTCAGGACGAATACCTCCAAATCATTCCCAGAGGTCAAGGCCCCTCCAAATTGCCCTCATACTCGAACTACGATTAGGCTTGATTCCCACTCAGGATATGTAGGAATTCTATCAAAATGGTCCAGCCGTCCGACCAACTCGATCGTTTATCTCTCCCTCCCGACGAGCGATCCAGATCGGGATTATTATTTTTATTGACGACCCCGCTTCTTTCGTAAATGACGTCGCCGAGGGGCTTCTGTAAGTACCCCAATTCGGACCGCTCTCCATCCGAGTAGCCAGGAAGGACACCGAGGGTCACTTATCCATAATCACAAAGCCCATGACTTTCCAAGGATCAAACTGACCAAACAACGCAAGGAAGGACCTTTTGTACATTGAAAAAACCAAAAGGACCTCACAGGAATGACAAAAAAGTCAAAAAGTTCTGACACTGCATATTGGTCCGCACGGACCACATTGCAAAAGGAGGAGTCTGTCGTGCGAACTTCCTTGTCAAAATCCAGTGGCTATAAATACAGGCCTCTGGCTCCTTCATTTCACACACCCAACATAGCAGCACAAAAACTGCAAAACAGAAGAAAATCTGAGGAGAGTGAGCATTAGGGGACATTCTGCCTAAGTGAGAGCAGAATTCTCTCCTTCTTAATCACCCTAAACAAATCACACACTTCCCCCATAAAAACAAACCCTAGGAAGATAGAAATGAACCATTTTTGGTGAGATCTCCTTCCAAACCCAAAATAATGCTTTAATCTTTCATTTCCAAGTCTTTTAATGTATTATTAATCATTATTGTTAAATATATCATTTATAATGTAGTCTTTACTTGTTTTGTAAATTGTAGATTCAAATCATCTAAATGATCCTACAAGATTTTCCATGCACAATGTGCTTAATAATGGAGGTCTAATGGTGATAGTGGTTTGTTTATATTCCATGTATTGTCTTTCCATTACTTACTTCCAAATGTATTTACTTTTTAAGATCATCTTTTGATTCCTTTTTCCTTTTGAGTTAAAATGATACAAGTAACCATAATCACCAAAGATGAACTCATCACTCATGTCAAAGATGTGGTTCTAGGGATTATGGTTACAATGTTGATGTAATTTCATCCCTTTCATTTTCTTCTTAAAATGTGACAAAAGTTCAAGCTTAAACCTTCAAAAGATTTCTCATTTCTTTAACTGGGACAAACAATCTCCATTGTTGTTTCTCAAGAAAAGCTTGAAACACCATTGTCGTAAAATCCTAAGAATTGGAGATGACAACCCTAAGATTGGACATTTCCCTCTTTTGTGTTTTATGGCCAAACTTCTGGATAATCCAGAAGTTGTCACATTTCTTTCCCAATTCTAATCAAAGTAACATCAATAATTAAATGAGATATAAAAAATAGTTTACTGCATACACCAATCTGTACGGATCGGCTTGCAGGCTGTGACATTTGCTTAGTTTCTAGTTTTCTTTAGTTTCAAATTTGTTTTAAACTCTCATTTTTCCAAAATAGACAGTTTTCTCCTATAAACTGTACAGTTTTCCTTTTCTTTTAAACTACGAGGCTACTTGATTTTGAACACACACACACAACTTTAAAAAAAAGGGTTCAGAAAGACTCATGGAATATGAGGCATTTCGGGTGAGCACAAAAATCTCTTCCCGAGGCGTAACGTGACCTCCGAACTCAAAAAATCTCAAATCAAAAGCCTTTTGTCAATGTTTTGGTCTCACAACAAAATGGCGTGGTGACTCTCTTTTTAAAGGAATTCATCCGTCCAATCTTTAAAACACTTTTTCACCTCTCCAAGAGAGGAGTGAGCCGTGATGCGCTTGGGCGTCCGCCGGATCGGGTAATTTCTGGAGTAAGTCCCCATTTTTACATTTATAGACTAACAAGCTCTGGTCAAGTTTTGCAGGTCCAAAAGGGTCAACAGTCCATAAAATCTGGACATGGACATCTTGGCATTACAATTCATATGGGATTTGTTTCCCAAATTTTGTACTTAATTGTATATTAAATCCTCCATGTAAATAATCCCCTCCCCATGCTTAATATAATTACTCCCATATACTTGTAAATACATATCAAAATCATTTTCGAAAAACCAAGTGTGAGTCCCCCCAAATCGTCTCTCACTTGTGAAATCAAGCAACTTACCAGTTAGGATGACTCCCTCAAACTCATCACCATTTCCAAAGGCATAGGCATAGCAACTAAAATCTAATTAGGATGGTGTGCATGCATAGAGACCAAAAGGGCAAGAAGGGTGTTTAATACCTTCCCTTCTCGTAACTTAGCCCCCGAACCCACTTTCTCTAAAACAAAAGGGTTTTTCTTCATTTTCCTACATAAATAAATGAGGTGGTGACTCTTGCTTGTTCGAGAATTCGAATTCTAGATACCCAAAAAGTCTCTCATTGTTTCAAAAAAAAATCAATTACATGCTTTGTCTTAGGTAATTAGAATTCCCGACGCCCCTGTTTCTAAAAAATGTTTTCATGTCAAGAGACTCGAACTACGTTTGGTCTGATTCACATGCGGGATACATAGGCAGCCTATCACCTCAGGCACGACCGCATCTTTGTCAAAATCTTAACTGATCTCGAAGACCTTTGTCCTTCTCGAGTCTTAAGTGACTCGAACTACGTTTGGTCTGATTCCCATGAGGAATACATAGGTAGCCTGTCACCTCAGGTACGACCGCACCTTTGTCAAAATCTTAGCCGATCTCGAACACCTTCTTCCTTCTTGATTATTAAGTTACACGAACTATGTTTGGTCTAATTCCCATGCAGGATACGTAGGCAGCCTGTCACCTCAGGTACGACCACACCTTTTTCAAAATCTCAATCAATCAATTTATCTTTTTCAAACTCTCGAAGACCTTTATCCTTCTCGAGTCTTAAGTGACTCGAACTACGTTTGGTCTGATTCCTACAAGGGATACGTAGGCAGCCTGTCACCTCAAGCATGACCACACCTTTTTCAAAATCTTAATCAATCAATATATCTTTTTCAAACTCTCGAAGACCTTTGTGCTTCTCGAGTCTTAAGTGACTCAAACTATGTTTGGTCTAATTCCCATGCGGGATACATAGGCAGCCTGTCACCTAAGGTACGGCCGCACTTTTTTCAAAATATCAACAAATCAAGTTATCATTTCAAAATCTCGAACAACTTTTTCCTTCTCGAGTATTAAATGACCCGAATTACATTTGGTCTGATTCTCAAAAAAGATAGGTAGGCAGCCTGTCACCTCAGGCATGACCGCATTTTATTATTAAAATCTCAATCAATCAAGCTATTTGTTTCAAACTCTCAACACTTTTTTTCCTTCTCGAGTCTTAAGTTACTTAAATTACGTTGGGTGTGATTTCTGAAAGGGATACGTAGGCAGCTTGCCACACCAGGCATAACCAAGCACTTATTAAAGTCTTATACACGAAATTTGAGAAACCAGATGTAGAGGCATATTATCCCCCACAGAGAAAGACCTTGCACTTAAAAAAATCTTATGAAGGTACAAAGCTGGAACTTCTCATCAAATAATATCTTGTCATGCTGGAAGCTTGCTCCCTGGGATTGAAGCATAAGAATAAAAAATCTCAACACACAACATTTATGGCAAATCACAAATGTCATTTCATCATCAACAGTAACTTGCAGCATATCCTCAAATTTGTTTGTTTTTAAGGTTACTTGCAAGTACACCATTTGCCTTGATAAATGCTTGGGTACAATTGTCATTATGTCATCTCTTCATGCTACAATCTCTGCCATATCATGATCTTTATCATGCTGCTTTTCATTCAAAATCATTATCATACCATTTCATCATGTAACAATCTCCATCATGTCATAATCATAACCATGTCACAATTATCAATCACAAGCTCTATCACGTCACAATAATCATAACCATCATCTTAATCATAATTTCGATCATCCTCTCATGTTAATCTTGGTTTGTTCGGTCACCCTGAATTTGACCCTTCTCATGTTACTCTAGGTCTGTTCAGTCACCTCGAATTTGACCCCTATCATGTTACTCTTAGTCTATTCGGTCACCTCGAATTTGACCCCTATCTTATTACTTTTGGTATGTTCAGTCACCCCGGATTTGACCCTTCTCAAGTTACTCTAGGTCTGTTCGGTCACCCCAAATTTGACCCATATCATGTTACTCTTTATCTATTCGGTCACCCTGAGTATGACCCCTATCATGTTACTCTTGGTCCGTTCGGTCACCCCAAATTTGACCCCTCTCATGTGACTCTTGGTATGTTCAGTCACCCCGTATTTGATCCCTCTAATATTTATCTCGGTTACCCTTGGGTCCTCTCGAGCACTCGAGATGGACCTTCTTCGAACTACATTTTTGACCTTATTCCCATGCGGGATACGTAGGCAGCTTGAGAGCTCTAGCCCGATCGCCATATTTGTCTTTAATCTTATCACTTTGGTTACTTTGACACATCTCATTTGGTCACCCCGAATTTGACCCCTCTCTTGTTACTCTTGGTCTGTTTGTTCACCCCAAATTCAATCGCTCTCATGTTATCATTGGTCAACTCGGTCACCCCAAATTTGACCTCTCTAATGATTAGCTTGATTACTTTGTTGAACTACGCGACTGGTCTGATTCTCATGTGAGATATGTAGGCAGTCTGTCACCCCAGGCTCGACCACCCTTTCTGTCTAAAAGCCTATTAAATTGTTTCCCCAGTAAAGAGAATTCGAATTCTCAAAGTTCTCCCCCAACAGTTATCCGAACTACATTTGGTCTGATTCTCGCACGGGATACATAGTAAACTTGGGCACCAAAGTTCGACCATACTTATATTTGAATTGTGATTGAGTTGAACAATGGAGGCTTGATTCCCGCAAGCTGTTAAACTAATCGAGATCATTGTTTCTTAGTGATCTTCGAATCCCCTTTACTTCATAAGGAAATTCATCGAAGGGCTCTGTAGACACCTCGATTTCACACCCCCCCCCGGCGAACCCTGTTAATTGGTCTTAACCCTTATAACTGACCTAAAACCTTGATTTGGCCACTTGGGAATTCTGTTTATCTTATTGATGCATAATTTGGAAAAATCGAGTTCGAATTCATAACCGGGACAAATATTTGATCATACAGACATATACCTCCAAAAATAGACCTCGGGACCTCGCATCGAGGCCCGGGATACCAAAACATTCCATTATCGACTATTTTGTGCATTTAAAATTATATTATGATATTCCTTGCTCATTAACAAATTTCAGATATGCCATCTCGACCACAAAATTATTTCAAGCAAATTTCATTTTGGGCCCGTGGACAACCGGAACACGATGGCGTGCACATCGAAGCAGTTACGAAACCATCATCGAAAGATTAATTGTTACACAAGAGAATAAATAGGTAAAAATACGAAGGAGGACTGCCCTTGGACATGTCCATAGCTGTTTGACCAAGACCAGTCGGAGCAAAAGAGCTGTCGCATGACAAATATTATTTGTCGCGTAACATTGTTGGACAAAATCTGGAAACCTTGATTTTCTCCCTATGTTTTGCCTTCCCAAGCTTACTCAAACACAAACAAAAGCACAAGTTCAAGCACTCAAACACTCTCAAACAACAAACAATAAAAAAAAAGTCTTTCCTTGGAAGAAAAGGAAGCACACTCTTCATTGAATAGGTATAAGTCTCCCCCTTGTAGTCTATTTTATGTTCAAAATGTAATCTCCATGTAAAGAAAACTTGAGGTCTAGCTATTTCATGGCTAGACCTCCATGTATGTAAATAATGATGTATTTCGTGTTTATTCATTTTTACTCCCCTTATCCATGATTTTTTATATAAATGTTTATGTATGTTGTGAATATGTTTAGATACAAGTCCTGTGTTCAAATCATGCTCTAAATGTCCATTTATGCCTTTAGAGTTGATGTTGTTCATGAAATATGCATAATCTGTTCACTCCACCTTCTTTCATGTCCATTAATGCTTTGGTTCATGATTTGTACTATGTAATGATTCTAGTATGTTCATAACATTTTATTTTAGATATGTCTCAAATATCATGCCTTGAATCCATGTTTAGGATAGGGTTTGATGGTGATGTTCAAGATGCATAGTTGCTATCCAGTAACTTCTGAATCTGACCATGCTATGTTCTACTGTGAATATTTCTCTCGATACTTAGGGTTCTTGCATGATTAGAGATTTATATGTTAGATAACCCAATAAGGAAACTAAGCCTGCCTCAAGTGTAATTTTTGGACTTTGGAAGGTCTCCTTTCCATTTTTCTGCTAAATGTCATTGTTTAGTCTCTGCAAATACTTTACTTTTGACCCAAAGTGTTGACAGTGTCTTTACCTATCAAACTTTATCATTTTGGTCTCATATTTAGTGAGATTCATTTTGAAGATGTATGAAACAACTTTCATGTTTTGACCTTTTAGTGACTCCCTTATTTCAATGAATTTATGAGCTGTTAAAAGTCAAATATACACTGTTTTTCATGTTCTGACTGAATGCATGTTTTAATTCAATGGATCATTTGAGCTTACAATAAAGACTCTAAAAAATCATGGAACTTTGTGTTGGAAGTAAGTCCCCATATATACATTTTCAGACTAGCAAGCTTTGGTCAAGTTTTGCAATTCCAAAAGGGTCAACAATCCATAAAATCTGGACATGGACATCTTGGCATTACAATTCATATGGGATTTGTTTCCCAAATTTTGTACTTAATTGTATATTAAATCCCCCATGTAAATAATCCCCTCCCTATACTTACTATAATTACTACCATATATTTGTAAATACATATCAAAATCAATTTCGAAAAACCAAGTGTGAGTACCCCCAAATCGACTCTCACTTGTTAAATCAACCAACTTACCTAGTTAGTATGAGTCCCTCAAACTCTTCACCATTTCCAAAGATATAGGCATAGAAACTAAAATCTATTTAGTACGGCGTGTATGCATAGAGACCGAAAGGACGAGAAGGGTGTTTAATACCTTCCTTTTTCGTAACTTAGCCCCTGAACCCACTTTCTCTAAAATAAAAGGGTTTTTCTTCATTTTCCTATATAAATAAATGAGGTGGCAACTATTGCTTTCCAAGGGTACCACTTGAGAAACCGAGTGCAATCAACGTACACTTAGCACGAGAAACTCACTGTTTTACACGACCGACGGAAATTTCGAACATGAGCTCTCACAGTAGTTTATACAGATATGGGTCAGGTTTAAGAGGAAATGTTACGCGTGAAGAAAGCAGCAATTGATGATTGTTATTGTTAAATTTGTTCTTAGCTTTATTCTTCGTTTTCCTTAGCTAAAAGTTAGTTGTAGTTGTTCATTTGCTTATTGAATCTTTTCAGTGAAATTAAATCCAAAAAATTGCCCAAAATTCGTACTCTGTTTTTATGTTGTATCCATTTTGAATCGATCCTCGAATTAGACCGATTACACGTACACCTATGTCTTCCTTTTTTATTCGCACCCACATGCCCGTCTCAATATAAATATTGAGGCCCTTAATATTTAAAATTTTTAGCCCAATCAACAACCAAGTAGGAAAAAAGAAAAACAGTACAACATAAATGTAGTGTACAAGAATGGAACTCAAGCCATTTGCATTTTGAGCGCCATCATGTCCACCAGAGCAAGTATATTCCTTTGTCTTTAATTTTTCGTCTATAATGTATATACTATATATACTGAACTTAAAAATTTTGGGGCCCTTGAAATTTTTGGACCCCGTGCAATTGGGCTGCTTGCACATGCTTAAAACCGGGCTGGGCACCCACCATAACTACCACTGCTGCTCCCCTTCTATCTTAGCCCGCCACCCGCACACCTAGTCGAACAACCCATCACTGATGTTGGAATCATAGTGGGACTAGCTCAGGCAGAAGCAATAAGGGATGTTGATATATGAGGAAGAAAACCAAACTGGGGTTCAAATTGTTGGGATTTTTACTAAGGCTTCTTAAGGAAATAATAAAGAAAATGAGAAAGATAACGGAAAAGATAACGGAAATTGAAAAGACAAACTTGATGTAGTCGAGGCTTGTGTTTAACACAATTTCCATAAGAAGTATTTGTCCCGCACTGGTGCTTACGGTAGATGACAAACTTCTCGTGAGATGCAACGACTTCTATTTGTTAATAGGAGCACTCCAAATTAACAAATCTAACGAACAATTGACTATTTGGAACTTTCGGACTTGAAGGAATTTATGCAACAAGATGAAATGATTTGGCTAAGTTAATCTATCTCAAATGTGTGTAGGAAGACTCAATTTTCTGTGTATGTGAATTGAAATTCAGAGGGGAAGTATATAAGGAGAGTTAAGGTGTTTGTGGCTTTTCCCTTGAAAAGTCACAACTTTTCGAGTATAACAGCACTTGCACGGCCGTGTCCAAGGAACTGCACGGCCGTGCAAGGCAATATGCACGGTCGAGTCCAAGGTTCTGCACGGTCGAGCGGCAAGGCAAGGCACGGTGCATGGCCGTGTCCTAGATACTTGTACGGACGTGCAGAAGCTTCTTCAGCCTGCTCATCAGCCCTTTAGCCACAACAAGTCCAAACCAATTTTGGGACCAACCCAAATTAAACTTTGACCCATTATTTAACTCTTGTTAAGTTACAAATCTTTTGTCATTAATTTCTCATTCACCCGGAAATGGTTTTAGAGACAATAAATGAGTTTCATAATTTAAACTAAATGTAGAATACATTTTGTAACTTACTTCGTTAACGAATAACGAACTTCGTTGAAAGTTAACGAACTTCCGTTAGAAAATTAGGTCAACAACAAGTCAAACTTAACTTTCGTTACCCATTTCCAACAATCCTCCACATGAATGTCAATTAATGCATGTATGCAATTTCATCCAAAAGTTCCGACGAACCATTATTACATCGGGATAGATAGCTTATGGCTTTAAATCTCCCCTAGTGAAATATTATCGGATATACTAGCCATTTGGTAGTGAGTCGCTTTGAACCAGTGACTGTATGATGTATACCAAGACAACAATACTGACATAATAATAGCTCTAACAATTATTGTTCTCACGTTTTGTCCATTTCGGCCCTGGACCGTATCTCATTCATAAGCGTTCATATTAGAAGCGGCCAAGTTACTTCTCGCTTATATAGGTGATTCACACTATTAGGTCCTGCACTACTCCACCCGTAGGTATAGTAATCATTAAAAGTTTTCTCAACTTATCCTCACCACTGCTGCATGTGCTTATACTTGGATGTTCTGGGAATGAGTATTCAACATCTCCAGGTCATTCAACCGAGTTGTTGTTTCCAAGTGATTCTACTAGAACTTATAGCTTGGTTGTCTCATTGAACCAAGGGCATGGGATCTCCAATTCTCAAGGTTGAGTATCCACTATGAGTTCTTTTATTGTGGGTTTTAAGCCCATTCCCCTTAACAGTTTATACAGTTGATCTCTATTTATACCTTTTGTAAACGGATCCGCTATGTTATCATTTGACTTCACATAGTCAATTGTGATAACCCCATTCTTGATCAACTGTCTAATGGTATTATGTCTACGACAGATATGTCTAGACTTACCATTATACATATTACTCTGTGCCCTTCCTATTGCTGATTGACTATCACAGTGTATTAATACAGCAGGCACAGGTTTATTCCAACAAGGAATATCCTCCAGGAAGTTCTTAAGCCATTCTGCTTCTTCTCCAGCTTTATCTAAAGCTATAAACTCAGATTCCATCGTGGATCTGGCTATACACGTTTGTTTGGAGGATTTCCATGACACTGCTCCTCCACCTATTGTGAAAACATATCCACTCGTGGATTTTGAGTCTTTTGTGTCCGATATCCAGTTTGCATCACAGTATCCTTCTAATACTGATGGATATTTCTTATAAAGTATCCCATGATTTAATGTATACTTTAAATATCTCAGTACCCTCATTAGTGCTTTCCAATGATCTGTACTGGGATTACTTGTGAACCTGCTTAGTTTGCTCACTGAATATGCAATGTCTGGATGTGTACAATTCGTTAAGTACATCAGACAGCCAATTATTCTTGCATACTCCAACTGAGAAATTGGTTCCCCTCTATTTTTAGCTAAGTGTAACTCCAAGTCTACTGGAGTCTTAGCTGGAGGGCTGTTAATGACATCGAATTTTCGAAGTACATTTTCCAGATAATGGGATTGTGACAGGATTATTCCTTCTGATGTTCTAGAAATCTTTATTCCTAATATGACATCGGCTAATCCCATATCTTTCATGTCAAAGTTCTTCTTTAACATGCCTTTGGTATTCATGATCAATTCATGACTACTTCCCATTATTAACATGTCGTCTACGTAAAGACAGACAATAACAAATGATTCAGATGTTCCTTTAATGTAGACACATTTGTCACATTCGTTAATCTTGAATCCATTTGATAACATAGTTCTATCGAACTTCTCATGCCACTGTTTAGGTGCTTGTTTTAGTCCATATAATGACTTTTCAAGTTTACACACCTTTCATTCTTTACCAGGAACCACGAACCCTTCGGGTTATTCCATGTAAATTTCTTCATCAAGCTCTCCATTTAGGAAGGCTGTCTTCACATCCATTTGGTGTATCTCAAGATTATGCACGGCTACAATAGCTATAAGAACACGTATGGATGTGATCCTTGTGACAGGAGAATATGTATCGAAGAAGTCATATCCCTCCTTTTGTCTAAACCCTTTGGCTACTAGTCGGGCTTTGTACTTATCGATAGATCCATCTGCCTTATACTTCCTTTTAAGGGTCCATTTGCAACATAACGGTTTGCATCCTGGAGGAAGATCAACCAAATCCCAAGTATTATTAAGCATTATGGATTCTATCTCACTGTTAATAGCCTCTTTCCAGAATGTACTATCCGGTCCAGATAAAGCTTCTTTAACAGTAGCTGGTTCGTTTTCCAACATAAATGATAGAAAATCAGGACCAAAAGACTTTTCCACTCTTGCCCTTTTACTACGTCTAGGTCCTTCATCTTCTACTTGAGATGGACCGTTTGTAGATTCATAGGTTCTCTTTTGAGAATTACCTTCTTTCCTATCCTTAGCAGGAAAGATATTTTCAAAGAATATTGCATTCCTTGATTCTAATGTCATTCCTGCATTCATATCAGGAATTTCTGACTTGTGCACTATGAATCGATAGGCACTGCTGTTATTGGCATATCCAATAAAAATACAGTCAATGGTTTTTGGACCAATCTTCACTTGTTTCGGCTTAGGTATTTCAACCTTAGCCAAACAACCCCATACTTTAAGATATTTATAACACGGCCTACGATTATGCCATAATTCATAGGGCATTTTATCAATACCTTTCTTGGGTATCTTGTTAAGAATATAATTAGAAGTGAGTATAGCTTCCCCCCACAAGTTTTCGGGTAAGCCTGAACTCATCAAAATTGCGTTCATCATCTCTTTGAGAGTACGATTTTTGCGTTCAGCAGTCGTTTGATGAATTATGCCGGATTCCCAACATAGTCCTTCAAACGTAGCTTCATATTCTCCTCCTCTATCACTTCTAATTTTCTTAATCTTTAAGTTAAGTTGATTTTCAACTTATTTCTTATAAGTCTCGAAAGCCCCTAAGGCTTCATCTTTACTTCTTAAGAGATAAACATAACAATACTTAGTGCAATTGTCTATGAATGTAATGAAGTACTTTTTACCTCCTTGAGTTTGCACAAGTTTTAAATCACATATGTCGGTGTGAATTAATTCGAGAGGAGTTGTGTTTCTTTCTATTGTGTTAAATGGCGACTTCGTCATTTTTGCCTCAACGCAAACTTTGCACTTATTAGTTGAATCAGATTTAGTCATTTGGATTAAATCTTGTTTAACTAACTTCTTAATAGTGTCGAAGTTTACATGACCTAATATATCATGCCATAAACTAGGACTTTTCGACAAGTAAACATATGAAACAACATTTTTATTCTTCGCACCTTGGCGGATAACATTCATTACATTCATCTTGAAAAGTCCCTTCTCGAGGTAACCCTTTCCAAGGAATAAACCATTCTTGGTTATTACAAACTTGTCGGATTCAAAAACTAATCTAAAATCAGCTTTACTCAACAAAGCACCGGAAACTAGATTCTTGCGGATGTCCGGAACATGCAGCACATCAAGCAAGGTCAATTCTTTGCCCGAGGTCATCTTCAATACAACATTTCCAACGCCTTGAACATCGGAAGTTGCAGAATTTCCCATGTACAATTTCCTTCCGGAAATGGGAGTATAAGAAGAGAAGCTCTCCTTATTAGCACAAATATGGCGGTAGCCCCGATATCTATCCACCATTCCTTTGGATTGTCATCCAAATTTGTCACGTTTGCCTCGAAGATCACCGCAGCAAAATCAAGATCCATATCTTCGACATTGTTCGCCTCCTTCTTTGGGTGCCGACAATCCTTTGCTATATGGCCCGGCTTGCCACAATTATAGCATGCTCCTTTGAACTTCTTAGTTGAGGAGCCCTTGTTCTTCCCTTTCTTAGCATTCCCGGAATGCTTCCTTTTGGTGCCGCTAGTGCTTGCCTTGGCGAGATTGACTTTTGCCTCCATCTTACCTTTGGTAGCTTTAGCTTCATTATCTCGATTATTCTCTTCAATTTGAAGACGAACAACCAAGTCCTCCAAAGTCATCTCTTTACGTTTGTGCTTGAGATAATTTTTGAAGTCCTTCCATGAAGGCGGCAACTTCTCTATGATTGATGCCACTTTGAAAGGATCATTCATTATCATTCCTTCGGCATCAAGTTCATGTAAAATAATTTGGAACTCATCAACTTGAGTTGTCACCAACTTTGAGTCCACCATTTTGAAGTCAAGATATTTGCCGACGACAAACTTCTTTGACCCGACATCTTCAATCTTGTACTTCCTTTCCAAAGTATTCCACAATGCCTTGGCTAACTCGACGGTACTATACACATTATAGAGTACATCGTCGAGTCCATTCAAAATGTAATTTTTACATAGAAAATTACCGTGGTCCCAAGCCTCTTTTGCCTAAAGCCTTTGAGGGTCTGGATCACCATTTTGAACAATCGGATCTTCTTTTAAGAACCGATGCAAACTTAGAGTGGTCAAGTAGAATAGCATCTTTTGTTGCCATCTCTTGAAATCCACCCCGATAAACTTTGGGGGTTTCTCACCATGAACCGAGTGAGATATTGTAGAAGCGGGTGCAATATTCTTGAACGTTGCATCGCCTTGAGGGGGAGTAAGCCCGGATGATTCGGAGGTGTCTTTCTCACTTGCCATTGTAGGAGCACCTTAAGAAACGTCAAATACTTCTTAAGATTGTTGGGATTTTTACTAAGGCTTCTTAAGGAAATAATAAAGAAAATGAGAAAGATAACGGAAAAGATAATGGAAATTGAAAAGACAAACTTGATGTAGTCGAGGCTTGTGTTTAACACAATTTCCGTAAGAAGTATTTGTCCCGCACTGGTGCTTACGGTAGATGACAAACTTCTCGTGAGATGCAACGACTTCTATTTGTTAATAGGAGCACTCCAAATTAACAAATCTAACGAACAATTGACTATTTGGAACTTTCGGACTTGAAGGAATTTATGCAACAAGATGAAATGATTTGGCTAAGTTAATCTATCTCAAATGTGTGTAGGAAGACTCAATTTTCTGTGTATGTGAATTGAAATTCGGAGGGGAAGTATATAAGGAGAGTTAAGGGGTTTGTGACTTTTCCCTTGAAAAGTCACAACTTTTCGGGTATAACAGCACTTGCACGGCCGTGTCCAAGGAACTGCACGGCCGTGCAAGGCAATATGCACGGTTGAGTCCAAGGTTCTGCACGGTCGAGCGGCAAGGCAAGGCATGGTGCACGGCCTTGTCCTAGGCACTTGCACGGCCGTGCAGAAGCTTCTTCAGCATGTTCATCAGCCCTTTAGCCACAACAAGTCCAAACCAATTTTGGGACCAACCCAAATCAAACTTTGACCCATTATTTAACTCTTGTTAAGTTACAAATCTTTTGTCATTAATTTCTCATTCACCCGAAAATGGTTTTAGAGACAATAAATGAGTTTCATAATCTACACTAAATGTAGAATACATTTTGTAACTTACTTCGTTAACGAATAACGAACTCCGTTGAAAGTTAACGAACTTTCATTAGAAAATTAGGTCAACGACAAGTCAAACTTAACTTTCGTTACCCATTTCCAACACAAATCTGGGAAGAGCAAGCTTGATTTGGTTGAATTCATTAAAAATTTAAATTTTATTCTGAGATTTTATAACATCTGATTTTGGCACTAAATGAATTCTTGATTTGTTTTCTTTAGATCCTAAATATTTAGATCACAAATTTTAATTTTCTTCAACTTTCTCTATTTAATTCATTTTATTTTGGGTGAGATAAATCCATCTGTTAGGTTAATGGTAGTGTTACTGCTGTGGGTGATAAAGGTTGGAGGAAGTAATTTTTGCGGTGATGGTGGTGTTTTTTTTCTGGTATTGAGTGGTGATATAGTGTGTTCATTGTTGATGGTAAGTAATGGCAAAGTCTGTTAAGTCCGTTAGATAGAAGGGTCAATATAGTCATTTTATTTGATAACTTTTTTGTAACAAAGGCAATGCGGGAGTATTCAACGGAGGTATGGTCAAGCCATTGGGGATTTGGGGATCAGTGATCCCGATTTAACTCAACCTCAAATAAAATATTAATTTCTCTCATTTTCATATACATACTCTCAATCTTATATAATTTATACTCCCATCAGTGACCCCAACCCAACCCAACCCAACCCAACCCAACCCAACCTTTTAAAAAATAAAATATTTACTTTTTCTTTACTTCAACTTACCTAAAATATTTATCATTTTATTTTTTAAAATAATGTATTATTAATAATATTTCTAAAATTACCCGTACAATTATTAAAAATAATTATCCATACAATAACAACAACAACAACAACAAAGCCTTAGTCCCAAAATAATTTGGGGTCGGCTAACATGAATCATCATATGTCATCGTGTGAAAAGGTTGTTGGAAAAAAATAAATAAAAAAATATAAAAAATAAATAATAAATAATAATAAAAAAATAATAATAATATTAAAAAAAATCAGCCCCCCACATGAATTTTTGCCCTCCACTCCGGCCTCTTCAACACCATACTTTCATCCACTCTGAGTAAACTCATATCATTTTCAATCACTCTAATTCAAGTTTGTTTGGGTCTTTCCCTACCCCTCGCCATTTTATCATTTCTCCACTGTTCCGGCCTCCTAACCAGTGAATCACTTGGTCTCCTTCTCACATGTCCAAACCACCTCAGACGATTTTCCCTCATTTTATCCTCAATGGGCGCAACTCCTACTTTACCTCTGATCACCTCATTCCCCAAAAATAATTATCCATACAATTATAAAAAAAATATGAATTTTGATATATTTTTTATTTTATTATTTTATATAATTATATAAAATATATTAGTTTTAAATATATACTCCCTCCGTGTCACGTGAATGGAGACTTATTTTCTTTTTGGATCGTCTCACGTGATTGGAGACTGCCCAAAATGGAAAGAATGTTGTGAGTGTAATAGTAAAATAGGAGAGAGAATGAGTGGAGGGAATAGTAAATTATAATGGTGTTGTGAGTATTAAAATAATATAGGAGAGAGAATGCGTGGAGGGAATAGTACTTTTTCTTAGTTATTGTGCCCAATTTTTTGGTGTCCATTCACGTGACACGGAGGGAGTATTTATATAAATACATGTCACCCGATCATTGGGTCCAATTTTGGTGACCCAACCTATGCCAACCTAGGTTGGCTGGCTGCCCGGGGTCATGGATTTTGGTGACTTTAGGTGACTTTTTCCTTTTTTTTTTTTTTTGTTTAACCCATGGTGACCCTCTCACGAGAGTCACCAATGAGAGTAGTAATGTGAGAGTGGTTGGCTCAAGGGAAAAATAATTTGCAAGGCTGACCTCGACGAGCTATCGGCAGTAAGAATAATGCTGAAGAAGTTGATACATAAGTGAAGGTGGGAAGAATCAAGGGAGAATGAATTTTCATGACGATACTTTGGAGAAGGGTAATGTTATGGGTATTTTCAGCGTGGTGACATCCTCAATTGTTCCTGCATGTCAAGATGATATTCCACTGTAAGTATTGCATAAATATTTACTTAATTTATTTAATATTATTCATTAATATTTTACAGCAAAATCAAAGAAGTTCAAATCGGGATATGGCCAAGCACGTCAGAGTCTCTTCAACGTTAAGGAGGACTAAGTCTTTTGGACGTTGAGAAGATAAGGGAGCATGCCGAGATTTTAGGGAATATCTTTTTGTTATTTATAGGGGACATGGAGATTAATATACACTCGGTCACTCTACGTACACACTGCTTGTAAAACACCTCCATTGTCTTCCAGCTTGTAACCTCGATATTCATAGTGAAATATTTAAGGTTGGAGACCTAACTCCCGGGGTTTTTTCCGAAGAGATTGTCATCTCTAAGGTTTTCCTCGTTAACAAAATCTTTGTGTCCATTTTTATTTTCATGCATTTGTTCCATTTGATCGAATTCCAAAGTCTCCTCCTTAATATTAAATCCATACACTTTTCCAGTTAAGATTCGACATTATTGTTTTTCTACCAAAACAATTTGGCGCCCACCGAGGGGCCCTTGGTCTATTGATTATTTGGATCATTTCCTAAAAGATTTATCATGTCCAACCCTAATGTTTTCGCCGCCGGCAAGGGTATCAATGTTGTTCCGTCATCTGAGGGCAGAACCACCTCATTGCCGCCACCTCCTCAGGGTATCAATGTCACTCCATCATCTAGAGAGAAGGCAGCCTCATTGCCGCCACCTCCTCAGTCAGAACCTCGAATGACGCAACCTTCACAAGTGTCAAAGAAAGCAGGATCTTCCAACGTGGACGCCGACATCCGGAGTATCCTGACCAAGCTAAATTAGAGGCTGGATCATCAAGATAAAAACTCAAAGCTGCTGGCCAATTGCATGATTAAGATGTAGAAGGATCAGCAGCTCATCGTTTCTCGGCTTGATAACATCTCACCATTGCGCGCAAGGAACATCAACTTCGACACCACCGAAGGATCTACATTTCAGAATGAATTCATTCTAATGGGTGGTCCATCTCAAACCCATCAGACGACACCTCTGATGATGTCGCCATCCTTACCCGGTGACACTTTATTGACGCCACCCTCAGCAGGATTCACCCCGTTCATTCCATTCATTGACATCACCACTGTCACTACCACCACGAACAACAATGGTTTGCTTAATAATCTTTTAAATAATAATACTTTCAATTGTATTCCTGTGGCTGACCCTTTTGCAGGAAATCCGTTAGCCAAACAGATGCAGGATCTTAGGGAGTTGATAATGAATGTACCGGGCATAACCCCTCCAATCCAGCCAATATCTCAGAATTGATATAATCAGTCTCGGTTTGTCCCAGCCATTGCAAATGTTGACATCCCAAAGCGTTTCAGTGTTCCATCAATGAAGTTATATGACGGCAGCACGGATCCAGAGGAGCATGTCGCCTATTATCAAGAGAAGATGGACATAGTGCATATCCCGTTGCAGTTCAGAGAGGCTTGTCTGTGCAGAGGGTTTGGATCGACCTTGGTTGGACCAGCTCTTAAGTGGTTGATTAGGCAACCCCTAGGTTCAATTGGTTCCTTCGCCCAACTTATCAACATGTTCTATAATCAGTTCTCATGCAGTCGACAATTTGAAAAGTTGACAAGTGACCTCTACAATGTGACCCAGCAGCCTACTGAGACCCTGAAAGAATACGTCCACCGGTTCAATAGAGAAGTTCTGGGAATTCCCAATCTTGACATGTCGACAGCCACAGAAGCATTCAAAATGGGGCTGAAGAAGGATTCCCAATATTATCAAGATTTGGTGATGACCCCTTGTAAGCGGTTGGAAGAAGTCAGAAGTAGGGCCTTGAGGTTCATAAGGTTGGAGGAAGATGAGTTGCGGAGGTCAAAATCTTCAGGCAAGGTGTCGACATATGATAACCCGGACAGGAGGACCGAATCATCTCACAGCAGAAACAACTGATCCAATCCTTATCCGAGAGTTGACAACAACAAAATTAATTCAATCGAGGGTGAGGATGAAGATAATGATAATGTGCCTAATATTTATGATTATTGCTTTTCCGTTGACATTTCAGGTGTACTTTGTGCAATGGGAAGCCTGGGAGACAAAGCAAGATGGCCAAAGAAGACACAAAAATCTACGGGATGGCGTGACAAGTCAAAATGGTGTGCCTACCATGAAGACTTTGGGCATATCACAGAGGATTTCATTGCGCTAAGAAAGGAGATCAGCTACCTGCTCTCGAAGGGACATCTCAAGGAGTTGCTTAGTTCCAGAAAGAAGAAGGCCGAGAACGCGGAGGCTCCACATGAAGTCGAGCGACCAGTCTCTCCTTCAGCATCCACAAAAGTCATCAATTTCATTAGCGGCGGGTCAGAAATTTGTGGCACTTCCTATTCTGCTGCGAAGCGACATGCCAAGGAGTCAAAGGAAGAGAAACCAGAAAGACCAGCTAGGATGTCGACATCCTACCAAGAGTCAAACACCTTTGATGAGAGCGACCGTGACAATTTGCTGGAACCCCACCAGTCATTTCCTTGCAGATTGCCAATTGCACCATTAGGCACATCCTGGTCGATGGAGGTAGCTCCGTCAATCTCATCATGTTGGGCACCCTAAAAGAGATGAATATCCCAGAATCGGAGATCATTAAGAAATCATCAGTATTGGTAGGCTTCAGTGGCGAAGTCAAAGAAACAGTGGGAGAAATAAAGCTTCCTATCTACTCAAAAGGACTCAACACAATGGAGAGGTTCTGTGTTTACAATGTGATTCTTGGAAGGTCGTGGATTCATGGAATGAAAGTTGTACCTTCCACTTACCATCAGTGCGTGAAGTTCCCCACACCTTGGGGAGTCGCTAAGATATATAGTGATCAACAAGTGGCTAAGGAATGCTATAAGACATCAATGAAGGCTTCGACATCTCCAAAGCAAGCATAGCAATTACAGAAAAAAGCACGTGATGTCCTAGAAGCAAGGGAGAACGTTGTAAAATAAGTATTGCTAGATCCTTCAAATTCAGATATCAAAGTGCTTATTGGCAGTGATATTCCACCAGATATAGAGTAAAAACTTGTGAACCTTTTAAGAAGCAGGACGAAGAGCTTCGCTTGGAAGCATGATGATATGACCGGCATCAGCAAAGATGTCATCACCCACAAGCTCAATGTTGATCCCAGTTTCATGCCAGTGCATCAGAAGCGCAGGAAGTTTGCAGAAACAAGAAACCAAATAATCAAGGAAGAAGTGGAGCACTTACTTAAAGCCAACATGATTCGGGAGGTAGAATATCCAAGATGGTTAGCAAACGTGGTTGTGATCAAGAAGAAAAATGGAAAATGGCGAGTTTGTGTCGATTTCACCGACTTAGAACAAAGCCTGTCCCAAGGATCCTTTCCCATTGCCTCACATCGACTTATTGTTTGATGCTACTTCAGGTCATGAGATTCTCACTTTTATGGAGGCATCTTCAGGATTCCAACAAATCCAGATGGAGCCATCTGATCAAGAGGACACCGCCTTCGTAACGCCCACAGGTATCTATTGTTATATTGCTATGCCTTTTGGCCTAAAAAATGCAGGTGCAACGTATCAGAGGCTCGTGAATAAAATGTTCAAGGATCAGATTGGGGACACAATGGAAGTATATATTAACGATATTGTAAGTACCCCAATCTGGATCACCCTCTTCCGAGCATATGGGAAACACCGCAGACTCACACAAACGCAGTCTCGAATACCCATAACCCTCAAAAACCACAAAACCACCAACCAAACCAAGGGAGGGGCCTTTCTGGAACAAAAAAGGACAAAAGGACCTTTGAGGATTTATGTAAAAAAGCAGAAATGGTCCGTACGGACCTCTTTGTTGTAATAATTACTGAATCCTCTTAAAGTCCAACTTATTCCCTCAAATCCAGGAAGTAATAATTACTGGAATGCCTTGGAGGTCCGTACGGACATTTCTGCATGCAAGTTGGTCCGTACGGACCTTCTTGTTACCAGACACCATCATTTCTGAACCTTCTTAAAGTCCACTTATTCCCTCAAATCGAGGAAAACCAAAACCTTGGATTACATGGAAGGTCCGTACGGACCTTCTTGCACATTTCTGAGGACTATAAATAGAGGGCTCCCCCTCCCTCATTTCAGACATCTCCCTCTTCTCTCCTCTCCCCCAGCCTTCAGGCACCCCTCTAAGTCCTCTCAAGGCAATCCCGCCCCCTTTCGGATCCTTCTGAGGCCTTTCGAGCTCCCTCACGGTGCTCCGAAGCCTCTCCGAGCGCTCTAGCGACGCTCTCGCGCTGCCTCGAGGCACTCTCGAGGTACTCTGAGGCCCCTCGTGGTACTCCGAGGCCTTGCTGGTCTTTCCCAAGGCATCCCGGCTCTTTTCGAGTCAAACTGGCAACTTGGACGCACGCCGAAACTCTGCCCGAGTGATCCCTGCGATCCCAACACACACCGAACCTCTGCCCGAGTGATCCCTGCGATCCCAACGCACGCCGAACCTCTGCCCGAGTGATCCCTGGGATCCCAACGCACGTTGAAACTCTGTCCGCAGACAACCGGCTCATCCCGAAGCAAACCCGGTCCGTCCCGAAACACTATTCCATCCTCAAACACTATTCCCCAGCGGAAGACAGACACGAACCAACATTGGTAAGGCTTCCTTCTTACACTATTTCAATACATTTCAATAAGCAGTGTACAATGTAGACATCCGATACAGCATGCATTTTTAAAAGCACATACACACACATACACAAAACATATAAAGAAAAGGGGTATCGAAAGACTCATTTTTACGAGGCGACTCGGATGAGCTCTAATATTCTAATATTCTCTTCCCGAGGAGTCATCTGACCTCCGAACTCAAAATCTCATCACACAAAAAAATAGTTTATTTTTAAACTGATGCCCTTTTTCAATGCTTTGGGCTTAATAAAAACGGCGTGGCGACTCTACAAAGCAAACACACAGCGAGACACCTCCAACGCAAAACGGAACAATGCCAGATGCCGGGGTGCGATTGCGCTGCCTCTCGGATTCGGGAAACTTCCTAAAGCGACGAACAATGCGAGATGCCGGGGCTCCGCGCGCGAGCTGGATCCGGGTAATTTCAGTTGGCGACTCTGCTGGGGACGATTTTGTTTTTTTAAAAAAATCTTTTAAACAAAAACAAAAGATTTTTTAAAAAAAAACAATGATGAGGGTCAAACTTTCATTTTACCCCTTTCTTTAACTGTTGTGTGTGTGTGCATGTGCTTTACTTTTTTATTTTACAAAAAAAAATAAAAATACAAAAAAATGCATCAATATACATCTGTGTACATACATTTAAAATTCTTCAAAACTTCTGTTTTACTCAGAAAAAGATTTTTAGTGACCGCACACTACTCGCACTACTGCCTCGGTTACACCGCACGCTACGCTCACTGCTGCCTCGGATACACTGCACACTACAACCCTCAACCCGGGGTGGTCTCAGTTGCAGTCCGTTTGGTCTTCCTAGGCCTCTTGGATGCGCACGGGATCATTCCAAACATCCCATCCTAGCCAAGCGTCAACCCTGCACGTTTGAGTCTTGAGTCACACTCGTCCGGGCCTCGGTTGGTTTTTTACCAATCCGTGTCATACAAGCACGGATACATATCCCATGTCGGCCATTTTTCGAGTCAAAGCTCGGAACTCAAGATCCCTTGCGAAAGCAAAGCGATGAAAGGTCATGCTAAAATCTTGACCTGATCTTGATTTCCGAAGCTACACCCAGACGATGTTCCGTCCCGGATATACATCCATGCCCACATGACACCAAATCATCAAGCCTTTAATACGTCAGCCATGACGATATGACCCAGCCAACGCCTAACGTCACAGATCCCTTGCGCAAGCAAGGTAAAGAGAGGTCATGCAGAACTCCTAACCCGATCTTGACTCAGGAGCCGGATCGGTTCACTATTCACATGGCTAACGTATTAAAACAAACATGACAGGCTCAGTCCTTAGGTTCAGTTTTTCTTTTAGGTCGGTGGAAACCGCTTGCCCTATAAGACCCTCGCCCGGGGCTGTCCACACCGGGATGTCGAAATACAGGTGCAAAACGAGGGGCTTATAGCCGCACAGACGGTCTCCACTGACCCAGGATCTACCATAGTTGCGAAAAAGAAGAGCAATCTTTTCCAACCTACCTAGGACTCTGAGAAAACACCATTTTAAGTAAATTAAAACAAAAAAAAATCAACAACAAAAAGCGGAAACTTCATGTCACGTGAGCTTTCCCCCTTTTATCCCGAAAGCCTTTCCGTGTCTAAACCTTATCCGTCACCCCCTCCAGCGAACCGAGAGTGGTTGAGAATACCCGGGAGACGCCTTTTCAGTATCGAGGTCACAAGGTCCGACAACCCTTCCAGTTCAACGGTCCGCACCGTCTGCTACTCCCCCATGACGGGATCAACAGATAACAGTGAGGGAAACGGAATCCCTCCACTGAGAAACCTCCAGACAATGGAGGAGGTGTTGCGAGCCTTCGAAACTCTCAAGAAGCGCCAAGAAGAGCAGCAGGCCTGGATCGTAGACACCCTGTGTCTTCGAGGAACCGTTGCAGTTCCCCAACCTGATGGAACCTTTGTTCTCATAGAAGACGAAGAAATACCGGCTCCCCCGGTTTCTCAAAGCTATCAGCAGGTCCCGCCTCCGCCAAGCTACAAGATCCCAGCAACGCAAAGCAGCTCTCGCTCAAAGCTCTACTCAGGCATCGGTCAGCGGCTCCAGGCATACCCGCCTCAAAGATAGTCGCTTCCGCTCTGCACCCCAAGCTCAGTATCATCAGCACACATACGTGCCTGCACCGCCAGATCCTAATGCATCTTAGTATTCCCCAATATTCAATTCTCTGCCTCTATACGAGCCTCTCAGCCATAACCAAAAATCCACATGCTTAACCGGGACAGGCATCCCAAGTGGATATCTCGACATCCCAAGCCTACCACCCGCTAGTCTTCCACTTGGGGCTAATGAAACATTTCCCCAATTCCCAAACACAACCCTTGGCGGCCCGGGCAATCACGCCCTTAACTTCAACACTCCAGGGTATGGGTTGGTATACACTCAACTACCTCCCCAAGACTCCCGAATGGCAATCCCATCTGCCAATCCACCTCCATCTTCGGTTTCCATCCCCGAAAATGGCAACCCACCTCAACCTGCCGATCCCCAGATGGCTTGGTTGATCGAGCAAATGAAGGACATGCAAGGCAAACTAGCCAGTTCTCGGAAGGACTCCCTCATGCCCACTGATCCAAACAAGGTGGTCCCGCTTCCTCCGAAATTTAGGATGCCGGAAATGGAAAAGTTTGACGGGACAGAATGCCCAAAAACCCACATCGACACATATGTCTTGGGTATGAGAGCCAAAGGGGCAACCCCTCAACAAATGGCGGATCTCTTCCAGCATTCTCTTAAATCCACAGCGCTAAGGTGGTTCCTCAATGTGAAGGCGGAAAATCGCTCCACCTGGGATCAAATCAGCGAGATCTTCCTGGAAAAGTACCGCGCGTACCTTGAGTGGGAGACAAACCGCCACGATCTGCAAGCCACCAAACAAAAGGATGACGAACCAGTAGGCGAGTTCTACAAAAGATGGAACTGGAAGCTTAGCGAGATCATGGATCCGCTTTCCAAAAAAGAGCAAATGGACATCTTCCATTCCTGCCTCAAACCATCTCTGAGGACCTTGATCAGCCATCATTTCTATCCAGATCTCTGTGCCATGGTCAACGCCGGAACCAAGTTTGAAAAGACTCTGAGCCTTCAGAAGACAACAGCAACCCCTGCTTCGTCTTACCGCTATCGGACAAACCTGTCAACTTCAGCACCTGTCCCGAACAAAGGAAAAGAAGCGGCTGGAACGGTACACTACATCCAAAACGGAGCTCAAGTAAACCGTGATCAGACACTAGGGATGGCCAAATCGGATCGGAACCTGACCGGAACCGGAAAAACGGACCGGAACCGGACCGGAACCGGACCGGAAAAGCCCGGAACCGGAGCGAACAGGGGAGAAAACCGGAACCGGACGGACCGGAACCGGGGTTAGTGCGGGCCGGTTAAGGGTTACAAAAATGGCAAATCGGACCGAAACCGAAACCGTGAACCGGACGAAATTTCCACGTTTTCCAAAGAACCGGACCGGAAAAGCCCGGAACCGGAGCGAACCGGGGAGAAAACCGGAACCGAACGAACCGGAACCGGGGTTAGTGCGGGCCAATTAAGGGTTACCATTTGGCCGAACCGGAACCGGCGGTTCAAGGCTCGGAACCGGAACCGGACCGGATTTGGTCATCCCTATCAGACACTCCTGAGGAACAACAATCCCCCTCGCATCCCACAGTTCCAGCATTTCGACAACCTCGAAATGCCTCTAGGCCAAGTATTTGAAGCATTGGTAAAGCGAAATCTCCTCAAACCCCTCGAGAATTTCCAACCAAAGACTCTCAAGCCCAACAATGATATGAGCAAGCACTGTGCCTTCCACAATTACCCCGGCCACACCACCGACAATTGCTTTGTGCTAAAGCAAGTGGTCCAGGGGCTAATCGAAGAGGGAAAGTTGGAATGCCCCCGTGGCCCCAATACCATCGGAAATCCATTCCCCCGAAACGACAGGGTAAACACGATAGCCTTCGACGAAACTCTAGGCGAAAGCAGGCCCCCTGCAATTTCTGAAACCGTCAACATGCTATCCCGCTACGACTGGGAATGTGAAACCAGAGTCAAGCGGTCCCGTGACCGGGAATCCAGACAAGAACGCCCAAGGGCAGGTGTCTCCCTACGATCTTTGCCCCGACCAAGGCACACCAATGGATGGATCGAACGCTCCCCAGAGGAGACTGAATCAAATGGCAGCACGGGAAGCGGTCTAGCCTTCACAGACGATGATTTGCCGATGTGTGAGAATCGACACAACGAGGCCCTCCTCATCCTCATAAAAATAGAGATGTTCTCCCGAACGTCTTGATCGATAACGGCTCCGCAGTCAACATCATCGCCTTGAGCACATTGAAACGACTCCGTGTCGACCGCTCCCTGATAAGACCTTCGCCCCGGATAATCCGAGCCTACGACTCCACTCCACGGCCAGTCGTAGGAGTCATCAATCTGAGGATCCAATTTGACGCACAACTGGAGTCGGTAGAGTTCCAAGTCGTGGAAATCAAACGAAACTTCTCTGCCCTGTTGGGACGACCTTGGATACATCAGATGAAAGCGGTATCGTCTACTCTTCACCAATGCGTGAAATTCATCAACGCCAAGGGAATCCTTGAGGTAATTCGCGGAAGCAGCACAATGGCAAGCGCTTGGCCAGCAAGCTACGACCCAGAAGAAGGTCCCGACATGACCGAATACTCTTCTGCTGATGAGTCTCCAGTCCTGTCCCGCTACGAAGTGGATCCCTACATCCACGCTCTAAGCCGCGATGAGCTAGAAATCGAAGAGCTCATGGGTCAAGACGACAACTCCGACATATGCAACTGCGAAGAATTCTTAAGAGAGGATCAAGAAAGGGACGCCCAGATGGAGATTGACCGAGGAGTAGACCCCTACTTCGCCGAAAACCCTTTTGCGAACTGGCTCATCACTAACCCACTGGTGCAGGACAACCCTCTGGCCGACACTCTCAGATCTCACGGAGACAGCCATCACAGCATAGTCCAATTCAACATCCCGGTGTCTGACCTAGACGAGCAGTGGCGCAATCTCCTCCAAGGCCTAATCGGGGAAGGAGAGATAACATGCCCCCTCGAGTCAGACATTGTAAATGTCGTCCAAGCAAAGATCCCAGATAAAGAAGCAGATTCTATGAAAATGATCAACATCAGCAAGAATCAACTCCGAATCAGCGAATGCTTCGACCTCCTGGAAGTAGCCCTCAGCGACTTCTATCATCAAGGTCCCCCAAGGACTGGCAACAACACTAATGGAGGGACATCATCAGGGGAGCAACCAAAAACCTCCGCGATCTGGTTTAAAGTCGAACCACATGCAAGCTATCCTCCGGGATCCGTGCCAACTGAAGATTGGCCACCAAAGCCATCGCCACTCCCTCTAGAGCTACAGCCCGCCAAGAGTAATGAAGCCTGGTCCAATCCCTCGTCGCCTATAGTCTAGCTTCGAGTCATGTTGTCTGGGAATTCATGTCTTTTCGAGTCATCTGATGGCTCTACGCCAGAAGATCGTGAGTCCATAATCAACAATGTACAGTCTTTACGCTTTCAATAAAAGGTCCGACCTCTCTAAATATCCTTTCATTGCATATTTAACAAATGATGAGTTAACTAACACGCAACCGTTAATCACAATTCATCTAACAAAGAAGAAAACACATTAATTGAATAAATGCATCAAGCAAACATTTAAGCATGTTGTCAAACGAGAGAAAATCCGGGCCCAAGCTGCCGAGAAGGTTTTAATCACAGCGACTTGGGAGACTGCTGAAGAGCCCTTTACCAGCACAGTCCAACAACCAGATCTTCCAATACCTCAAAAATGGGGAAACCGCCTTCATGAACGAAGAAGGTCAACGCAGGGAAGGAGCCAAAGCCAAGAGCATCATGGCCCTAAAACGCCTCGCCTCTCACTTTGTCATCCTTGGGGATATGCTATACAAGAAACGCTACCAAGGACCACTCCTACGCTGCATCAGCCAGGGAGAAGCAAACGAGCTCATGAACGAAGTCCACAATGGGGCTTGCGGTCCCCACATGAATGCCAGGGCCCTAATGCAAATCATTCTCCAAATGGGCTACTACTGGATCTCCATGGAGGCAGACTGCATCCACTTTGTCCGAAGCTGCGACAAGTGTCAACGGTTCTCCAACCTCAATCATCTACCTCCTCACGATCTCTACTGAATGACTACGCCCTGGCCCTTCGCCACATGGGGAATTGACGTCATCAGGAAAATTGCTTCGCCAGGCAGCAACGGCCACGAGTTCATCTTAGTAGCCATCGACTACTTCACCAAATGGGTCGAAGCTAAGTCCTACAAGGTGCTCACCTCCAAGAAAGTCGCACATTTCCTCAAGGAAAACATCATCTGCCGATATGGCATCCCGAACGAGGTCATATCAGACAACGGCTCCCACTTCGAAGGTGAATGCGACAGACTGCTGACCGAATTCAAGATCACACGCCACAAGTCTTCTCCCTACCGGCCACAAACGAACGGCGCCGTAGAAGAAGCAAACAAGACCCCCGAACGGATCATCCGAAAAATGACCACCCGAGGACGCGACTGGCCTGAGAAGCTGCACCTTGCACTTTGGGGCTACCGAATATCAGTCAGAACAGCCACGGGAGAAACTCCATTCGCCCTGACATACGGGATGGAAGCAGTCCTTCCCATTGAATTGGAAATTCCCTCACTCCGAGTGTTGCTGGAAAATGAAGTCAACGAAGTCGAATGGCTCCGAAGCCGACACGACGAATTGGCTCTGCTAGACGAGCGACGACTAAAGGCCATGGAACACGTCCGAGCCTACCAAAGCAGAATGGCTAGAGCTTTTGACAAGAAAGTCAAGTCCCGAGACATCAGGTAAGGCAATCTGGTACTCAAAGAAAAGCCTTCCACTCGAACCAACCCACTGTGAAAATGGGAACCAACATGGATCGGCCCTTTCGTGGTTCAAAAGATCTTCTCCGGAGGTGCCATGAAGCTGACAGACCTAGACGGCAATCCCTTCGTGAATCCAGTCAACGGAAGAAAACTTCGCAGGTACTTCGCCTAAAGAAGACCAACTGTGCATCTCTTGGCACTCCATGTAGTGTCGAACTACGCAGACTTGAGCCCTCTAGTCCGGGGGAACGTAGGCAACCTTAATTGGTCTGGTCTAAAAACACACAAAAAAGTCAAAAGTTTGAATGTCAACCAAGACCTCCATCAAGCTACACACTTTCCAAGAGCATGCCCCCAACATCACCTTGACCAAGTCAAACGATGGCGGCAACATCAAAGGACATCCGAGGGTCACTCAACGTCAAAACGACTGACCCATGTCAACTTCCAAGTCAGGGGCTTGTCTTCGCCTTCACGCACATAAAAAAAAAGAGCTCGAGCAAAGGCTCTCACAAAAAAAAATATAATAAGCTCAAGCAGAAGCTACAAAAATGAGGTCAAAAGCCCAACGGCAACAAGCAAGAGGCAAGGAAGCTACGGAAAGGACCGTCAAAACGACTTGTCAAGGGATGATCCAACCTCTCATCCAAACACAAAAGCCCAAGCAAAAGGGATTGCCGTCAAGGCCCAGGCTGCTTCAGTCCGCAAATACAACAAAAGGGTCCAAAGCTGGACACCGCCAAGGTTCACAAAAGAAATGAAAAGCGAACAAGAGATCTTGCGTCTCAACAAAGATTTAAAAG
Source organism: Adenophora triphylla var. japonica (assembly GCA_022495995.1). Classification (NCBI taxonomy): domain Eukaryota; kingdom Viridiplantae; phylum Streptophyta; class Magnoliopsida; order Asterales; family Campanulaceae; genus Adenophora; species Adenophora triphylla. The sequence goes on from JAFEMH010002590.1 coordinate 76,000, forward strand.
TAAATCACAAATCACTAACGATTACAACATTTCTTGATGAGTTCAAGCACGGTCTACTCTCAAGTTCACAACATGCTAAAAGACAGCTTAATACATTTAACAAATAATGTGTCTGCAATGCAATGAATGGATACCTAGGAGGTCATTCCGCGCCATCTGCGCTTGTCCCCTCGCCATTCTTCCCTTTCTTCCCTCGTCCCCGGCGAGTCTTCTTTCGCTCCACGCGAGCCATCTCTGTCTCTCTCAGTCCGAGATTAGGGTTCCTCCCCGTAGAGTCAAACAATCCAGCAGCTCGCAGGGCTTCATTCGCCCGTGCTTTGGCTCGGATCTCCTCCCTGCGAGTCTGCAAAAGAGGACCTCTCTCCGTCAGTCGGTCAACTCTGGTCTCGTAGTCAAACAAAGTGTCTCCCGTAACATCCTGAGGGTCAGACCAGGCTTCGGCACTCCTAAGGCAATAGCTACTACGGCAATCGGGCCCCAGAATCGCTTCACGCCTTCTCCCCAAAACCACTTGGGACTGCCCAACGCCCGCATACCAAGCTGTGCACCGGGTCGTCAATACGACATTCGCCCGACATCTAAGGAGCACCACGGGAGGGAAAACGGAATACTTCCATACCCTCAGAAAATACAAAAGAGTACCTGGAGCTGTCATACAAAGAGGAGCTACCTCCGCAGTAGCAAGGTCATCCCAGCCCAACAAAGGCTCCTGCTTCATCCCGAACTGACGGGAAACAAGCGACAGAATATAGAAGGAGGACCAAGACAAACCTGGAACTCTGACCACATAGGACCCTTCCTAAAAGGCCCTCCTAGTCTCAATCCCCCAGTGCGGAACCCACCAACGGATCTAATGCATACCAAGCTGTGCCATCCATCTCTCCCAGGCGAATTGATCCATATCCAACACAAGAGGACGCTGAGCAAATGTCCACGGGCTGAACGACGTCGGAGCCTCACGCATAGCCTGAAGTCTCTCTCGCAGCCACAAGGTGAGCAAAGCGGGGCTTCCCCCTCTCATGAATCGATCCCTAGTCGCCAGACGGTCAATACCATGAAGAGTCTCCCCCAGCACCAACGGGACAATATCCTCTCCAGCTCTGCAGTGCCCTACCACATCCAGCAAAGCGCCGTCACATACCTCAAGGGAGCTGACCATGAAAAGCGTTGCTATCACGCACAAGGCAAATGCATCCCACGAGACATCACTCTCATCATCAATCATAAACCGCTCCGGCAGCGCAGAAATGTCAATATGACCCGAATCAAGGATCATGCCTTGCACTTCTCCCAACGAAGTTCGAAGAAAGCATGCAAGCTTCACGCTCACGGCAGCACCGCCAATCAAAGGAAGTGAGATGGCCTCCACCTCCGGTCCTCCAATTAAAGCCCGAAAATCCTCAAAGGTGGGCACCATTTCATTGTAGGAGAAGCAATACACATGCCTCCTAACATCCCAGAACTTCGCGGCAGCCCACAACAATTCCCAATCAGGAACCAACTCCTTAAGGGACCAAACCGAGCAGAGTTGAAACCTTACCTCGAAAGCTCGCCTCTGATGCCTCATACGGTGTCGCATCCACATTTTCAGCCACTCAAGGAAGTATTCTTGCCTCTCCTTCGAAAGCTTCGGCAAAACTCTTGGAACATACGAAGAATCCATGGCCAAAATGGAGGTTCCTAGAGAAAATGGGGAAGAAAGCTCGAAATGACTGCAAATGGAAAGTGGGGAAAGTCCAGACATCCGGAAAACACTTATCCCTTCCCAAAAGCAAAAGAGATCCGTACGGACCTCTTTGCATCCCAAGTTGGTCCGTACGGACCTTATTGCACCATGGTCCCACGTTCCCAGCAAACAGTACAACAGCCACAGTTCCCAGCAGGACCTTGCTCCAAACTGCCCAAATTCTGGCCAAAGCCATTTCCAGCAAGCACACGCTACCCACAAAAGCACTTCCAGCTCACGTGGCATGCACAAATAATAAACTAGCAACAATTCCTAGGACAATTCCCGAGAATCACAAAATATGACATTACATCTTAAAATAAAATACTTTGCTGTGCAAATACAAGTGTTTTATTAAAGGTACCCATAATGTCTGTTGCTAAACAAAAAAAAAGAAAGGAGATATGGAAAGAGGGAAAGCAAATCATCCCTAATCCGACTCTTCATCATCATCATCATCAAGCGAGAAGTCTGGCACCTCGGCAAACTCGCCAGCCACACCCTCGTCATCAGAATATTGACCCCCCTCCTGGGGTGGGTACTCAAAATACTCTGAAAGGTCAAACCCGGTAAAAGGATCAAAGAAAGAAGGCTCTGACGAACTCTCACCCGGTGCCTCCTGCGAAGGCCAGAACTGGTGAAGGATCGGCTACCTTTGGACTCCCGAAGACATCCCGGCATCCATGCTATGCCGCCCCCGAACGGATCCCTCCAACTGATGCCCTGGCTCAGCCCTCGGCTGAGGAACGTCCAAAGAATGCCTCGAAGGCATCGGCTCGTACACCGGCACACGCCGCGAAGACCTGCAAGACAGCTTCCCCGCCAACTTCTTCGCAAAAGACTGCATCGCCACATAACGGCGGGTCAGCGTGTCAAAGGCTCTCCCCGAGACCTGCACAAGCAAACAACCAAAGAAATGCTCATCTAAAGAGATACAGGCATACAAAAAGAGAAAAATACAGAAAAGATGCCAAGACGGAAAAGAGTAAGCACACTCACCGGCATATCAGGGTCAACCCGTTAGGCAGCAGGAGCCTGCTCAGGGACGGGTACCGACACCCTCCGCCTCGACGAATCCCCACGAACATATGTGAAGTCCGGCCCAGGCATCGGAACATCTGGGGGACGTAGCGGAACATCTGGGGGACGTGGCGGGCCATCCTGCCTCTCCCTCGCCAACACCTGTGGCATCCTCAGCTTCCTCCTAACGAAGGCCCCATACTCTTCTCCATACAAAACAAACTCATCGGCACTCACGTCGCCCAAATATCTCTCATACTCTAGCACGTCCATATCACGGGAATCCATCATCCCAAAAGGCGGGTCCCTCGGAGCCATGGGGAGCATACTGCAAATACATGACATCGCAGGTCAGGCCCCGCAGCATCTTCCTCTACGCCGTCACCACGGGACCACCCTCAAACTCGTCATCCCCATACCGAGCCCAGGGGTACAGATCAAACTCCGTCGGGCTATCTCTCCCCAGGTGCTCCTGCACATCCCCGTAGGCGATGGTCAGGTTCCCCTTACTCGTCCTCCTCCTCCTCAACGGACGGGCCCAGCCCAACATAGCAGGATAGGCCACTATGGCCTCAACATCTCGATCCAACGGAAAGAACCGGAAGATCTCATAAAACCATACCTGCGATAAAAGCAGAAAAGGCTCAGTGCAAAAGAAAACAGAGAAATGACAAGTTGCTAAATCAAAAACAGCAATAAACTCATACCTCCAAAGCAAAATCAAAGCAGCCCAAAGAACTGGCCACGCCTCGGCTAAACCGGTCCAAAGAAAAATAAAGCTCGACCAGGCCCGCTTCGCCCCAAGCTATCTCGCCAACCATCTCCAAATCAACCAGACTCTCCAGCAGAGGAAAAGGAGTCGCGGTAGCGTGATTCGAGAACAGAGTCTCGGAGAGGGCAAACCACATGAAGGAGCGTGCCAGCTGCTCCGCCGTTACTAAGCCGGTACCACGGCGATAGGCCCCAATGTTGGCCGAAATCTGCATCTCTACGTCACCATACAGCATGCCCAGGTCCCTGCGAGGAAGAGGCGTAAAGCCCAACAGCTCAGCCAGCACCCCATCGGACATCCTGTCCCTCCACCGCACTGGCCCTCCTTTAAAGGAAAGCCCAGTAATAGCTGCAAAGTTGGTGGGAGTCACCGTCACCTCGCCCCAGCTCAAATGGAAGGTGTGGGTGGTATCCCACCAATACTCGGACAAGCCCAGGAAGATACTCTTGTTCTTCCTCGTATCCGAAATCCCGGCCAAGTTCTCCACGAACGCGCCCATGCCGGAAGTGAAGACTTGCCTCTTAGGGGCTCGGCCTGCCCTCCCTAGAGATGTCCGGCAACTGCTGCCACAACTCTACTACTGCCTCGAGCGACCCCCGAGACTTCATCTTTTTGGCTTTCCCAGACAAAAGCCCCTCATCCTGCAGATAACACAGCAAAGGTACGTCAGTCACAGTACTTAATGCAAAATACCAAAAGGAAACCAAAGCATAAAAAAGGTCCGTCCCAACACGGTACACAATTTTCACATGTAACCCGTCACAAAACACGGCACACATCGCCCACAATTTTCTCATGTAACCCATCACAAAACACGGCACACATTGCACACAATTTTCACATGTAACCCGTCACAAAACACGGCATGCATTGCACATAATTTTCCCCATGCAGTCTGTCACAAAACACGGCACACACTGTACAAATTTTCTCAACAGAGGGATTAAGCTCTACACGACACATTTTCAAAAAAAAACCCGTCATAAAACACGGCACACATTGCACATAAACTTCCCACAGAGTCCGTCACAAAAACACGGTACACACTACACATTTTCGAAAAGTCCGTCCCTACACGGCGCACACTTTCAAGACAAAACCCGTCACAAAACATGGCACATGTCACACTTTTTTACAAAGTCCGTCCCTACACGGCAATTTTTCACAATGTACATACAATAGAAATAGCATAAGGTACAAAATACCAAAGCATGCATTTCAAGGAGAGGCACTTTATTTTTACAAATAAGAGCTAATCTCCACATTTTTGCACAAAATTCACATACCCACAATTTTTACATGCTCAATTTCAACAATTCATCGCGAATTTCACAAAAAGCATGGCAAACAACAAAAGCCCCAAATATGCGAAAAACTAAAACCTAGTTCTAGCATACAACAATTCAAGCAAGGAATCAAGACGAAATTGATTTCTTACCTCTCCGACGGCTCTATCTCGCTAGTGTGCACCTCCGGATTCGGATACAACACATCCGGGTTCCTCGACGAAGGCACAAAGGAAGTGCAATTCCTTTGAAGGTCCGCCCTTTGCTCAATTGCCTCTTGGCTCCGTTGACGACGACCTCTCCTTGCTCTTTCCGCCATTGACAAGCAATTCAAGCTAAATGGGGAGGATTTTCTAAGAAATTTGGAGCAAAAATGGATTTTTCTCCTTCTCTCTCTCGGCTGCTCACGAAACTGGAAGAGGAAAATGAAGGGTTGCCTCGGTTCTGCAACTGGTCAAAACCTGGGAATTTTAAAAAACCACAAAGGTCCGTACGGACCTCTTTGCAGAGAGAGAAGATCCGTACTGACCTCTTTGCAATATAAGGCCAAATTACTTCTTTGCCCTTATAATCTTTGTCCATGGCTGTCCAAAGGCCTATTTCAGCAGATTCAATGCAGTTTGGTCCTTAACCCAACAAAACTAACCCCGGCCGTCATCGTAAGTCCGGATTTCGCCCACTAAACGGCAACACAGACATCGGCCGTCATCGTAAGCCCGGACCTTGCCCACTAAACGGTAAAACAAGCGCAAAAGGAGCCAGCACCTCCAAGCACAAATCCCAAGGCACAAAACGCCTCCAAAAGGCCAAACGGTGAATCAACCACCGGCCATCAAAGTAAGCCCGAAGTCACCTTCTCAGCGGACAAAGCCCCTACGAGGCACATATCCCCAGCAGATGAACACCAGCAGTCATCGTAAGTCCAACCTTTCCCCCAGCGGACAAAACACGAGGCATTCACGCCTCTCACAATCAAAGCACAAGGCAGTCACGTCTCCGCAAAACGCAGTCAGAAGACGAATCAAGTCCTCACGCACGATACAAACGCAGTCAGAAGACGAATCAAGTCCTCACGCATAACACAACCACAGTTAGAAGACGAATCAAGTCCTCACGCACGACACAACCGCAGTCAAAAGATGAATCAAGTCCTCAGGCACGACACAACCGTAGTCAGAAGACGAATCAAGTCCTCACGCACGACACAACCACAGTCAGAAGATGAATCAAGTCCTCACGCACGACACAATCACAGCCAGAAGACAAGTCACGTCCTCATCAATATCCACAGCCCGAAAGGCTTTAAATCACTCAGTCCGCGAGACTGCTTAAATCAACCACATCACTATCTCCAGCCCGGAAGGCTCTAAACCACTTGGTCCGGAAGACCGTATAAACCTCCCACATCACTATCACCAGCCCGGAAGGCTCTAAACCACTCGGTCCGGAAGACCGTGTAAACCTCCCACATCACTATCTCCAGCTCGAAAGGCTCTAAACCACTCGGTCCAGAATACCGTATAAACCTCCCACATCACTATCTCCAGCTCGGAAGGCTTTAAATCACTCGGTTCGGAAGACCGTATAAACCTCCCAAATCATTATCCCCAGCACGGAAGGCTTTAAACCACCCGATTCGGAAAATCATAAAATTTCCATCTCAGGGCGCCACCACGTCCTCACAGTCGACCTCGGCGGTCACACGACACTTCAGGGCACCACCACACCCGCATACAATCACAATTTCACGACCTCTGAACTACGACCAGGCTTGATTCCAGCTAGGGATACGTAGGAATCCTATCACAGGGTCCAGCCAGCCGACCTATACGGTCACCCAGGACGCCACCACGTCCTTACAGCCGACCTATACGGTCACCCAGGACGCCACCACGTCCTTACCATCGACCTATGCGGCCACCCAGGGCACCACCACGTCCTTACCATCGACCTATACGGTCACCCAGGGCGCCACCACGTCCTTACCATCGACCTATACGGTCACCCAGGACGCCACCACGTCCTCACAGCCGACCCTCACGGCCACCCACAGGATACCATCACATCCATACACAGAGTTTCAGTCAAAGGACATCTCACGTCCTCGTACACAACAACACTCACCCCACACACGAACTACGATCAGGCTTGATTCCCGCTAGGGATACGTAGGAATCCTATCACAAAGGTCCACCTAACCGACTCCGAACTGGCCACACACAACAGGACACCGCTATGTCCTCACGAATCGACCTACACGATCACTTCCTCTCCCAGCACGTGATCCAGATCAGGACCCTTATCTTATCGACGACCCCACTTCCTCCGTAAGTGACATCGTCGAGGGGCTTCTGTAAGTACCTCAATCTGGATCACCCTCTTCCGAGCACACGGGAAACACCGCAGACTCACACAAACGCAGTCTCGAATACCCATAACCCTCAAAAACCACAAAACCACCAACCAAACCAAGGAAGGGGCCTTTCTGGAACAAAAAAGGACAAAAGGACCTTTGAGGAATTATGTAAAAAGCAGAAATAGTCCGTACGGACCTCTTTGTTGTCATAATTACTGAATCCTCTTAAATTCCAACTTATTCCCTCAAATCCAGGAAGTAATAATTACTGGAATGCCTTGCAGGTCCGTACATACCTTTCTGCATGCAAGTTGGTCCGTACGAACCTTCTTGTTACCAGACACCATCATTGCTGAATCTTCTTAAAGTCCACTTATTTCCTCAAATCGAGGAAAACCAAAACCTTGGATTACATGGAAGGTCTGTACGGACCTTCTTGCACATTTCTGAGGACAATAAATAGAGGGCTCCCCCTCCCTCATTTCAGACATCTCCCTCTTCCCTCCTCTCCCCCCAGCCTTCAGGCACCCCTCTAAGTCCTCTCGAGGCAATCCCGGCCCCTTTCGGATCCTTTTGAGGCCTTTCGAGCTCCCTCACAGTGCTCCGAAGCCTCTCCGAGCGCTCCCGCGACTCTCCCGTGCTGCCCCGAGGCACTCTTGAGGTACTCTGAGGCCCCTCGTGGTACTCCGAGGCCTTGCCTGGTCTTTCCCGAGGCGTTCCGGCTCTTTTCGAGTCAAACCGGCAACTCGGACGCACGTCGAAACTCTGCCCGAGTGATCCCTGCGATCCCAACACACGCCGAACCTCTGCCCGAGTGATCCCTGCGATCCCAACGAACGCCGAACCTCTGCCCGAGTGATCCCTGCGATCCCAATGCACGCCGAAACTCTGTCCACAGACAACCAAACCCGGTCCGTCCCGGAACACTATTCCATCCTCAAACACTATTCCCCAGCGAAAGACAGACACGAACCAACATTGGTAAGGCTTCCTTCCTACACTATTTCAATACATTTCAATAAGCAGTGTACAATGTAGACATCCGATACAGCATGCATTTTTAAAAGCACATACACACACACACACAACATTTAAAGAAAAGGGGTATCGAAAGACTCATTTTTACGAGGCGACTCGGGTGAGCTCTAATATTCTAATATTCTCTTCCCGAGGAGTCATCTGACCTCCGAACTCAAAATCTCATCACACAAAAAACAGTTTATTTTTAAACTGATGCCCTTTTTCAATGTTTTTGGCTTAAAAAAAACGGCGTGGCGACTCTACAAAGCAAACACACAGCGAGACACCTCCAACGCAAAACGGAACAATGCCAGATGCCGGGGCGCGATTGCGCTGCCTCTCGAATCCGGGCAACTTCCTAAAGCGACGAACAATGCGAGATACCGGGGCTCCGCGCGCGAGCCTGATCCGGGTAATTTCAGATATGGTCGTGAAATCCAAGAAAGCTGAATATCATATAAGCCATCTGTCCTAAGCCTTCGACATCTTGGATTGTTTCAACATGAAACTTAATCCAGCAAAATGCAATTTTGGAATGAAGGCAGGAAAGTTTTTGGGCTATATGGTGATTAAAAGGGGCATTGAAGCCGGACCAGAGCAGATTCGTGCCATCATTAACCTGTCGTCACCTCAATCCGTCAAAGACGTCCAGAGATTGACAGGGAAGATTGCTGCACTCACCAGGTTCATTTCCAAATCATCTGATCGATGCAAGCCTTTTTACGACATCTTGAGAAAGAATAAGAAGTTCCAGTGGGAAGATCAGCATGAACAAGCTATTTAAGACCTCAAAAGTTACATGTCGACACCTCCATTATTGGCCAAAACTCAGGAGTGCGAACACCTATTCATCTACCTAGCAGTATCAGAGAGCGCTGTAAGTGCGGTCCTGGTGACAGAACGAGATGGCATTCAGCAACCCATCTATTATATAAGTAAGACACTTTTAGACGCGGAGACCAGGTATTCTCATTTACAAAAATTAATTTTAGCTTTGATAACTGCATCTATTAAATTGAGACACTATTTTGAAACACATACTATAATTGTGTGTACTAACTATCCTATTAAGAATGTCATGAGGAAACCAGAGATGTCAGGTAGGATGGCTAAATGGTCCGTACAGTTAAGCACTTACGACATCAAATATGAGCCCAGAATAGCAATAAAATCTCAGGCTTTAGCTGATTTTGTGGCTGACTTTAGTCCAACCATGCAACAAGAAGTAGAGTTGGAAGTTCAACAACTGCAAGATGATGACATCTTGAAGATGTGGACACTTTATACAGATGGTGCTTCCAACATGAGAGGCACAGGACTTGGAGTTGTACTGAAGTCGCCACAAGGGGACATAATACCACAATCCATCAGCTGCAGTTTTAAGGCCACTAATAATGAAGTAGAATATGTGGCATTAATTGCAGGTTTAACAGTGGCTCATGACCTAGACATCAAGCACATCCAGGTGTTTATGAATTCATTGCTAATTAACCACTACAACGGATCCTACATAGCGAAAAATGCAAAGATGACGACATATTTGGAGATAGTGAAAATCCTGGCGGCCAAATTCAAAACTTTCAGTTTGGAGCAGGTGCCGCGAGAAGAAAACTCACAAGCAGATGCTCTGGAAAACTTAGGCTCGGCCTTCAAAAGTATTTCGCAGAAAAGTATCCCAATTGTGCATGTCGACATCCCAGCATTTGATCATCTCGAGCTATTCGTCTTAGATGATGACATCCTTCCCAAATCCAAGAGCCGACCTCTTGGACAGCCCCTATTATCAAATACCTCCAAGATGATACAATCCCACCTAAAGAGAAAAACGCTCGAGCATTCAGGGTAAGATCATCTAAGTATTTACTTATTGATAACTTCTTGTTTAGGAAATCTGCTGCAGGTCACTGTTTAAGGTATCTAGAAGCAGACCGCACCCAAAAGGTTTTGAGAGAGTTGCATGAAGGGCATTGTGGAAATCATATCGGGGGCAAAACCCTATATGCCAAGGCTCTAAATATGGGCTATTTCTGGCCCACAATGCGGAGAGATGCTGCAGAGTACGCCAAGAAATGTGATTCCTGTCAAAGGCACGGCGACATCCTACATCAACCAGCCGAATTGCTACATCATATCCTGTCGCCATGGCCATTTATGATTTGGGAAATGGATATCGTAGGGAAGTTGCCCAGGGCTCAAGGAGGAAAAGTATTTCTATTAGCCATGACAGATTATTTTTCCAAATGGGTAGAAACTGAAGCGTTCATACAGATCCGAGACAGAGAAGTTATCTCTTTCATAAAAAGAAATATATTCAGAAAGTTTGGGATACCTTCAGAGATAATATGTGATAATGGCTCACAATTTATCAGTCGGAAAACACAAGATTTCTTGACAAGATGGGGAGTCAAGATGGTGACATCTTCACCTGTTCACCCTCAAGCAAATGGACAAGCAGAATCCAGCAATAAGATTATTATAAGCAACCTAAAGAGAAGATTGGACCAAAAGAAAGGGAGATGGGCGGAAGAGTTACCATTAGTTTTATGGGCTGACAGGACGACATCTAAGAATGCCACTGGTCAGACACCTTATTCTCTAGTATTTGGGACAGAGTCAGTCATCCCTGCAGAAGTCGTAGTACCTACGGCTAGATATGGTTTGTTGACACCTGAGCATAACAGTGACATCTTGACACATGATTTGGATATTGTGGATGAGCTAAGAGATATGGCTAAAATACGGATGGCAGTATATCAACAAAGAGTAGCCAGGTCTTACAACAAAAATGTGAGGGTCGGAATATTCCAGGTAGGTGACTTAGTCCTACGAAAAGCATTTCAAAATACAAAAGAGCTCAACGCAGGCAAGCTTGCCCCAAAATGGGAAGGCCCCTATTTGATTGATGCACAGGCCGGAAAGGGGGCATATCGTTTGTCAACCTTGGATGGCCAAATGATCCCGCGATGTTGGAATGCCATTCACCTTAAAAGGTACTACATTTAGGCAATATTTTCCTAACCTCACCCCAATCCAGGTATGAACAATCCTCTATTAGTCTTTTCATTTATTAAATATGAATAAATCTTTCATTCCCTTCTTTTTCATTTTTTATTTATGAATTACTTCAAAATAAGTTGTCACTAACATGAACTGTGGAGGGGTGTCAACATAGTTGACGCCCATCTCTAATATGTCTCTATCTTGCAAGATGTTGACATATAAAAGTGGGGACATATTAAAATGCTCAAGACAAAGTGACAACGAACTCTCCTCCTTTAGAGACTGGCCATCTCTTCTAAAGTAAAGGTACACAATCCCTTCTAAGGTTTAAAGAGTTAATTACCTCTTTCTAAGAATGTTAGGTTGCCACACCTTCGCCTGGAGCGCAAGATATCTCTTCGATTGAGGTGTGGGATGGGCCTATATGAGTAAAATTATATAGCTTACCCATTTCCACTCCATTGAATGATTGATCTTAAGTTTTATTCAAATGGTTATGACATATTCATGTCATCTTAAAGCACCTACGATTTTGACATTTTTTCATGTAACCTTATGAAATTAACATATGATCATTCAAGAATACTCCAGGAAATTATACCAAATTATGGTATGCATGGAAGTTACCAACCAAAGTTTTTTCTATAACTACCATAAAACGTTTCCATAGTTCAGTTGGCCTGCACCAACATCCACACAACTAAAACTAAAAAGCAAAGTGTTGAACCAACCCAACACTTGAAAAAAATTGTCTGTGGTCCTTATGGACCTATTACATACCAAAAAAAATAAAATTGTCTTTGGGTCACCACCCACAAATTCCAACAAAACAAACAACTATGCTTACCTCTTCATTTGGCAGCTGCCTCAGATGTTGCCTTGGGAGTACCCTCTCCAGCCTCAGTCTCTCCTCCTGCCATTGCATCCTTAGGGCTGGATGATACCTCACCTTCATCCACTGGTTCCCCTGTCAACTTGGCTAGATTGGCGTATTCCTTGCTGATGTCCTAATCTTGGGATTTACCGTCTTAGATGGTCCTTCATCATCTTAATTTTGCTCTGCACAACAGTTTTCACAGCAGCAATTTTGCGAGACTTCCTCACCTCGTCAATCTCTTTGAGGTGATCCCCCTCACTCTTTGGCAAGCTGTCCAACAAGTCCTTTACCGTTTTCTCCTGTTCTTCCAAAATACTTCCCTGTTCTTTCAGTTTATTCTCCAACAAATCCTTTTCTTTCCTAGCTAAGGCTGCCCCTGTTTTCGATTTCTTCTTGATCATCTCATTATCCTTCACCAAATCCTCCAGATATCCCATCACCTGCAACAAAAACAATCGACCTCAAAAGACATCATAAAGCTATAAATTAGTCAAAAATAAAATAGATGGCGACACCTTACCCCAGTTATAAAGATCATGGATTTTTTCTTTATCTCTGCCACTGGCATTCCATCAAACACATCTCCAACTTCTATCACCTCTTCCTGAGTAGCCTTCCTCTTTTTCACTCTTGATCTGATACCAGCACTATCCTCTTTTGCAAAGCTCTTTTTTGGAAATATGGGAGGCTTTGTTTCCGTCTTAGGGGGTGAACCCCCAAGTAGAGCATCAATGTCATCGAGATCAAAATTTGATCCCGAAGCAACTGGTTTGGAAACTGTACCAAATAGGAAGAATGTCAAGAAAAGGTATGCACTAACTAAGAACAGGGTAAACACATGTTTACCTGTGGACATGTTGACGGATGGAGACGCCCTATCTTCTTCTCGAGCAACAAAAGGCGCTTCAGCTAGGCCTCTGGGTAACCTCTTGTCTAGGGGCAATTTGAAAAATTCCTCAAGCTTAGCTAATGTGTCTTCCTCCGGTGGAAAGAGTTCTCCCCAGTCAATATCTGCAAGAGAATAGAGAAAATCATGATTTTAGTCTAACTCGAAATTGGGAAATCACAAGTCAGAAATCAAAATACCTCCCTTATTCCATCTGCTAGGTATTTCGTCTCCTCCTTCAATTGATGCTCTGTCAACAAAGAAAAATCTACTCTTCCACCCTCTATTATTCGAAGACATTGTTTGTCATTAGGGAATTTCTACCTGACCTTTTCTTAAAAAGATATCGTTTGGACCCAAAGGGCTGAAAATCATACGAATAGGCTATCTTACTAAGCCCTAGATTCAAGCCATTTTTCCTATTAACCTTTACCACAAACGCGAAAATCCTCCATGCCATAGGCATCAACTGGACGTAAGCAAGCTGAGTTCTTTGGAAAAATTCAGTAACTAGAGAGGGAAAAGGATAACTGAACCCTAGGAGGAAAGGATATTTCAGAAAACAAATCCATTTTGGGGAAACTAGGTCAGACCTAAGATTGACTAAGAAGGGGTGGAAGATAGCACCTTCAGGGAAGCAGCATTGTCGTTTCAACGACTCAATTTGGATGTCGTTAAACATGCATATTTCCTCGTCTGGCTTGGAGAAAAGGTTTTCACACTCGAAATCACTGAAATCGACGTCTATAGGTTCTTTGGGAGCAGGCACACTTTTCACTTTTGAAGAGCTCCATCTAGTTTTGCCCATAGTGACAAATAGAAAAGGATCGGAAACTATGGATTCAAGAGAAAGAAAGAGGAGGAAACGAAGATATTACCTTACAGAGGATGCCGTCGTGAGAAGAAGCAAATGGAAGGGTTTGGAAGCTTTTAATTAACAAAACAGTTGTTTAAATCCAAAGGAACCCTTTTTCCCAAAAACTTCTTTTCCAAATTAATATCCCCAACCGTTCAAATAACTCCTCCACGTTTAATACGGTTGTCAAATCGTGCAGAAGCCAGTTGGTTCCTTTGAAAAATATTCACCTCTTTGATTTCTGTGAAAGGCAAATATTTTTGGGGACAAATTGTTATGGGTATTTTCAGCATGGTGACATCCTCAGTTGTTCCTACATGTCAAGATGATATTCCACTGTAAGTATTGCATAAATATTTACTTAATTTATTTAATATTAATCATTAATATTTTACAGCAAAATCAAAGGAGTTAATACCGGGATATGGCCAAGCACGTCAGAGTCTCTTCAACGTTAAGGAGGACTAAGTCTTTTGAACGTTGAGAAGATAAGGGAGCATGCCGAGATTTTAGGGAATGGTTATTATCTTTATTATCTTTTTGTTGTTTATAGGGGACATGGAGATTAATACACACACGATCATTCTACGTACACACTGCTTGTAAAACGCCTCCATTGTCTTTCAGCTTATAACCTCGATATTCATAGTGAAACATATAAGGCTGGAGACCTAACTCCCGAGGTTTTTTTCGAAGAGGTTGTCATCTCTAAGGTTTTCCTCATTAACAAAATCCTTGTATCCATTTTTATTTTCATGCATTTGTTCCATTTGATCGAATTCCAAAGTCTCCTCCTTAATATTAAATTCATACACTTTCTCAATTAAAATTTAACATTATTGTTTTTTTTACCAAAACAGTTAAGAAGTGGTGGTTTGGATGAATTTTCTAGGCAAGATTGCTGCCATTTATGAAAGTTTACTGGACGTATTAACATTGAAAGGTTAAATATTGAGAGGTAAATATACTCATTTCAATCAATGGTATCAATTGTATTTTTAAAAATTTTTATGCCAAAAACTTATAAAAAACGCGTTTTTTGTTAACTTAACAAAAAACGTGTTTTACCGTTAACCCAATCTCTCTCTCTCTCTATACGCTCTCTCTCTCTATACGCAAAGTCCATTGCCGTCGCCAACGACCATCTCAATCCAAGCTCTCCCCATCGGCGACTACACCTCCCTCAATCGCCAACAAATCAATCGCCTCATCCCGAATCCTCCTTCTCAAATCAACCATCACCGTTACCCCTCTCTGTACCAAATCCGGCGACAACCTCGCTCCCCCACAATCGCCCATCACCGTCCTCTCCGGCTCTAAATCAACCAGCGACCTCAACCCACCTTCGAGCCTCCTCCAGTTCTTCTCCATACCCAAAATCATCCCCAACCGATCTAACCTTCATCCCAATCAAACGGCGACTTCAACCCCTTACTCACTCCGAACCTAAGCTCTGTTGATTGCTACCGATTCGCCAACAATCGTCAATCAACCTTGCTCCTGTTCTAATTCTAAACCGACGACGAAGTCCAATTGGTAATTTTTGATGTGTCTGCTCAGCTCAAACTAATGCCGCTTTGTTTTTATGAGTGTCAGCTCATGTATAATCAAGTGCCCGTTGGTGTAAAATTGAGTGCCCGTTAGTGTATAATCAAGTGCCCGTTAGTGTATAATCAAGTGCCACCCATGTATTTTGGAGTGCCAGCTAGTGTATAATAGAGTGCCAAGAAGTGTAATCGAGTGTCAATGTATTTTTTGAATGCCAGTTCTTGTAATTTTGAATACCACCCATGTTTTTGAATGTCACCATGTTTTTTGAATATCAAAGAAAATAATTATTAGTGTTTTTGAGTGCCAGTATATGCAGTTTTGAGTGCCAGTAAATGTGTTTTCAAATGCCAGTCCATATATTTTTGAATGCCAGTGCTTATATTTTTGAAGAGATGCCGCTATGTATTTAAAAGTGCCCGTGTAAAAAGTGCCAGCTTTCATGTTTATAAAATGCCGCATGAAATCACCGGTCATTTGTAATATTAACACTGGCATTTATCATGGTTGCCAGTAATTACAAAAATGTCACCGTTTATTTTGAACATGGTTGCCAGTAATTACAAAATTGCCACCGTTCATTTTGAAAACACGTTTTTCTTATCTTAAGAAAAAACTAGTTTTTTATAAGACCAACTCTTTTTATTATATTATGGGAATATTAAATAATGTTGCGTAAATAACAACTCTCTACTATGTACAAAACAGGGAAGTAAAAAAAAAATGTACACTCGTGAATAGTAAGGGGGCGTTTGGTTCGGTGGAAAAAAAGTGAAGGAATGGAATTGTCAATGGAATTGAATTCCTTAAGGAATTGGAATGGAAAAAAACTGGTTAACCCCCTCCGTTTGGTTGGCACGGAATGGAATGGAATTGTCATTCAATTCCTTGGCAAATCATGTTTGGTTTGAAAATACAAATGATAGGAATGGAATGAAAGCATATAAAATGACCAATTTACCCTTTTAAAAAAAAAAAAATTTTGGAGGGGGTGGGGGGTAGGGTGGGGGGGGGGGTGGGGTAGGCAAAAAAAAATTAAAAAAAAAATTTCGTGGGGGTGGGGGTGGGGGGAAGGGGGGTGGGGTAGGTAGAAAAAAATTAAAAAAATTTTCGTGGGGTAGGGGTGGGGGTGGGGGTAGGGTGGGGGGAAGGGTAGGCGTAAAAAATTAAAAAAAAAATTCGTGGGGGTGGGGGGTGGGGGGGGAGGGTGTGGGGTGGGGGGGGGATAGGCAGAAAAAAATTAAAAAAAAAAATTTCGTGGGGGTGGGGGTGGGGGTAGGGGGTGGGGGGTGGGGGGTAGGGTGTGGGGGAGGGTAGAGAAAAAAAAAAATAAAAAAAATTCGTGGGGGTGGAGGGGGTAGGGTAGGGTGGGGGGTAGGGTGGGGGGGAGGGTAGGGAGAAAAAAAAATAAAAGAAAAAAATTTCGTGGAGGTGGAGGGTGGGGGGGTGGGGTGGGGGTGGGGGGGTGCGTAGGGGCTGGGTAGGGGCTGGGTAGGGGCTGGGGGTATTTTAGTCAAAATTTTTTTTTTTTTTTCCATTGCCTTAACGCCACCTAAGTACTCTACTTTTCCATGCCATCACTCGGTTTCTTCATCAGAACTGTGTCTTCAACAAAAACAATCATAGGACGCCGGTGGCCGGAGCGGCAGTCCCCCATAAAATACAGTCGTAGTCATAGCAGCAAAATCACGAGCAATATCCATTTCCAATTACCGCAGCAGAGCAGAAGAGAAACGATGCCAAATCCCAACAAGACTGTTGACACAATGCAACAACTCGTCAATTCAGACTCTACTGGTAATCTTGACAAAATGCAACAGCTCGTCAACTCACTATAATATCCCAATTTTATGTTGAAATTGTGTTTTCGGCGCATGATTTAATTGTTAGATTTCCCAATTGTGGGGTTTTCTCCCATTATTTCCACTGTAAACCCCCAAATGGGGTTTTGCGTATGATGTAGCGTAGCTGTTTTTTATTCATAACATTGGAATTTGAAATTGGATTTTCTCTCTCTGCAAAAACTCATTCCAATGAGGATATGAAGTTTGGGTTTTCGCGTTTGCTTCATTTTCATCATCTCATCCTCTACTAGGGTAAATACATACGGGGAACGAAAAATTCCAACCCTGCCCTTGTTCGTCTCGTGTGTGTTTACACGAGATGACATCTATCATCTCGTGTATATTTACACGAGATGGAAAGAACGCTGCCCTTGCACGTCTCGTGTAAGTTTACACGAGATGTAATTTATCATCTCGTGTATATTTACACGAGATGGAAAGAGTGCTGCCCTTGCACGTCTCGTGTATATTTACGCGAGATGGAAAGAACGCTGCTCTTGCACGTCTCGTGTAAGTTTACACGAGATGTAATCTATCATCTCGTGTATATATACACGAGGTGATAGATGATATCTCGTGTATACTTACACGAAATAGTGTTTCCCAATTCAATTTCGTCGGTTTTTCGTAAAAATCTCAATAAATTCCTCTATATATAGTGAAATTATTTTGAAAATCCCACTCATAATTGTTTATTTTCGAATTGTGTGTTTGGTTGATCCAATTTTATTTTGTATATATAAATTGTGACCTAGGGTTTCAGATCTCAATTTGTTAATCATGACGGTTTCGACAATAGGATTGTATCCGAGCAGTGTATACGACTTTGATTTGAGCAGTCAATCTGTTGTTCTGTCGCCGTCCACTGTTGGTTCGCCGCCGCAGAAGCCGATGGTTGGCGGGCTTTCTTGCCTTTTCTCATCTTCTTCGTCATCTGTTGTTGAGGAAAAGATGGAAAGACAGAAATAAAAAAAAAGAAAATAAGTATATAAATGGGTATTTTGGTAATTTACATAGTTCCCTGTATTTAACTTCCCTGTATATAACCATATCCCTCTACTAGTAATCTCCCATCATTTTTGCTCTCCTCCTCTATGCACACGTGGACTGTTATATCCCAATTGGGTATTTTTGCATATGCTGTAATGCAGCTGTATTTGTTAATTGTAAAACTTGAATATGAATCCCATTTTGGACTTGAAATTGGATAATAGGCGTATGCTGCATTTGTTAAATGTAAACATTTTGTCAGGCGGATGGGAGAAGTGTTGGGAGGAAGGAGCGACACCATGGGATTTGGGACAGCCTACCCCTGTTCTCTTACATCTTCTTCGTTCTGGCGACCTCCCTAAGGGCAGAGCTCTCATCCCTGGCTGTGGCAGGGTATATCCCTCTCTCTCTCTCTCTCTAGATTTATTTATCTATTAATAACTCTGTAATGCTTTCTTTGTACCGCATCACTTGTTTATGAATTTTCAAAGTGATGTACCATAACTTCACTTAATAAAGTGAAATACTTAACATACCAAGAAGGCAAGAATGCCATGTTTTACACTTCTTTGATATATGCCAGAATTTCATTTGAAAAAAGTCTAATTAATGTTGAAAAATAATGAGACTATTTTTATTTTGGAACAAATGGAGTTTTTTTTTTTTTTTGGCGGACTCCTTTAATTGTTTTTTGGACTGCTGATATGACAACCCTTTATAGCTTTATTGTGTGATTTTCTCATTTTGAAGTTCCATCAGTTAGTTTGACTTGCCTGTGCTGCTATCATTAGCCACTAATAAATTAATAATTGAATTTCCTATTGAATGTTGATCAATGGAAAGTACTGCAGTAGCTGAAATGTTTTTATTTTTGTATTTTTTTCGGGTGTGTGTGGTTCTGGGCTAAACTGTTTGTGAACTTTAGGTGGTGCTTTTCCCTCCCGTGCCTTAGTTCTGGCCGCATTTTCTAACAATTAACTAACTGATATCAGTGTCAAGTAAAGGAAAAAAACAGAGAATTGCTCGCGCATGAAGAATGCTGAGAGTTTAACGTTGATTGGTCTCCTTTTGGAAAACTAATCACTAAATATTATCTTCATTAGAGGGAAAAAAAGAAAATGGAGTTGCTTTCCTTTGTCCATTTACACTTTTTTAGTCTAGTCAATTAAACTAAACCTTCACTCATATTTCCAGGGCTACGACGTTGTAGCAATCGCATGCCCGGAACGTTATGTTGTTGGCTTGGACATATCAGAGACTGCTATTAGAAAAGCTAAAGAGGTAACATCTGATTACTTCAGCTTCATGAGGTCTCTATTCATTTTTGAATGGCAGATATGGAAAAGCTTATTCATGCTACCTGACATTAAGCTGTTATTATTTTGACTTCTAACGGTATACTAGACAAGACCTTCTGCAAGCATCTAGCGTTGGGTTGGCTAACAATAGCTTACATCTTTCAGTTAACATATCCAGCTTAGAGTCTAGCATCCAAATGTGCCATCTAACTCTTCTATGTTTGACTCCTAAATTGATAGAGATAATAAGTTGACCAAGCATTCTAGAGTTTCTTGTTATTTAAATGTTTCCAACCATGTCACCTTCTGATGTTATCAAATCAAAAAATTTATTCTTTTAAATATGATTTAGGGGCTCTGGGATTGTCCGACTCTGACTTCATACATGATTTGTAGACTATGGCAGCACTTATGAGCTGTGACTTATATGGTTGACTTGTCATAGCGGGAAAAACTACTAGAACATTCATTTACCCTTGTCCAATAAAGCTTC
Organism: Adenophora triphylla var. japonica; assembly: GCA_022495995.1. NCBI lineage: Eukaryota > Viridiplantae > Streptophyta > Magnoliopsida > Asterales > Campanulaceae > Adenophora > Adenophora triphylla. Next base: position 95,972 of record JAFEMH010002590.1, read on the forward strand.
ATAGTTAAGATGTTGAAATAGTACTCACATTGACGTTTGAGGTGAAGTTACTAGTTTGTAATTCCTCTCCTTCCATTCTTGCAATGCAGGATTTCTTTAGCTTTTATATATCAATGGAACAAGTAAAAAGCTACTTTAAGATATCAGGGTTTTTTAGCTTTACCTTGTATTATGTAATTCCATTCTGTGACGTATTGGAAGGAACTAGTTACACAAAACTAGTACTGGTACCTGATTTCCTATAGTACTGCAAATAATGTAATTTTCACTGTTCTGAATTTCTGGCCTTGACATTCTTTTGTAGAACTTCCATTTTCTTTCTGCCCTTCGTATCAAAGCAAATAAGATAAAATAAAGAAAAAGAGAAAATAGTTTCCTTCAGGCCTAAATGATCAGGTAATTGGTGTATTGGTAACGTGAGTCAAATGAAAGCATGAGTCTATTGTAGTAAAATAAGATATGCTAATTGGTCAAATATTTGTGTTATGTGGGTGATGGTTGTTGAGGAAGGGGGATTGGGTACGTGTTTTTGACTTGACTACTAAAAGGATAATTTTGATCAGGTTTACTTGGAAAAGCAAATGTGAAAGATTGACATAATAGCACTGTTAACTGAAACATTTTGGAATGCTTTTGTAATAGCTGATGTGTTTTAGTGGGAGGTTTACTTTCATTTTCTATGTCAGGGCAGGTGTTTTCCTCATCACCAAATTCTGATTATCTGAACTTCTTGACCGAGGACTTCTTCACTTGGCATCCGGATGAGTTGTTCGATCTCATTTTCGACTACACGTAAGCTTGGTTAGACACCGGCTAGTGATCTCGTTACAAATATCTTATCTCTTGATTGAATTAATACATAGTTTTGCAGGTTCTTTTGTGCTCTTGAACCAAAAATGAGATCAGCGTGGGCAAGCCGAATTCATGGCTTATTAAAAGCAGATGGAGAACTCATAACCTTAATGTTTCCGGTATTCCTTTTTCGTCATGTTATCCTTTTCTTTTTCCTTAATTTTCAAATATTTATCTTCATGTTATAGTTTTGTTTTGCCATGAAAAAGATTATGTGGCCCGACATTAAAGAACATGCATGAATAGTTGCTAATCTGTAATAAGCCCAAACAAAAATACGAGTATAAGAGATAATTAGGGTAAACAAAGTTAAATTTTAGATTAAAATGACTAGCAGACCATACAATACAACGTACTTCTCCAAATTATACAAATAAGGCAACTACTCATTAGGGACAATATGATGGAACATACTTTCCCAAATGTTTTCAAGTAATGCAATGTACTAACTTGGACCATGATGGTCTTAAAAAACTAACGAAACTACTGACGTGGTAGTGCCATGACTATGTCACTTTGGGGCTGACTTTCACTTTGTTGATGTGGCACTACCACACATGCAATTCTGTTAATTCTGTTATATTTTTTAACGCCGTCATGGTCCAAGTTAGCACATTGCATTATTTGTAAACATTTGTATTGTATTGTCAACAAGGAGTACATTGCAGTATTTATAATTTTGAGTATGTATGCTGCATCATATCTTAACTATTTAGATTCAAGTTAACCGGTGTGAGTCACGTGACCAGTAACGGAAAAAAGCTTAACGGCTCCGTCATAGGAGTGAGAACATTGCAAAAATAGGAGTGAGAACATTGCAAAAAGTATACACTTGAGTGAGGACATTACAAACAAATAAATTTGGTGAGCACATTTGAAAATGCAAAAATTTAAGTGACCAAAGTAGCAGTTTGGCCCTATGATCCTAAAGTATGGTACTTCTTGGTTGGCAGGTCAGTGATCATGTTGGTGGTCCCCCATACAAAGTATCGGTTGCTGAGTAATCAACTTCTATCCATTTCTATCTATTAAGAAATATTTAAGTTTTGGACTATAATGCATTTCAAACTTGTGGAGAGTTATCTTATCAGTATTATTAAATGGCTTCTTATGTGATTAGTTATAAAGAGGTGTTGAACCCCATTGGATTTAAGGACATATGCATAATGGATAATGAGATGGCGGTTGGACCTCGGAAGGTATGTTGATTCATAAACTAAAAGTCTTGTTAACTTTCCTTCTTCTCTTCTCAATTTCCTTTCTTTTTCGGTTTACATTCATTTGTATCTGAACACAAATGGAGTGGAAAATGGCAGCCTGATGTATTTTTCCATTTCCTGAATTTAGTAAGAAACCTATTTCCTGGAAAGTTCTAACTGCATCCATATTCGGATATTCCCAACAGAGACAGCATCTTTCGTCACCTCCTTCCAAATCTATATTTTTTATCATTTGAGAATGCATACTCATACTCTAGGCTCATCAGTGTACTACCCATTACTGTTGACAAGTTGACAAGTGCCAAAAAATTGTCATAAAGAAGTGAGAGCATCCTAGGTAAATGCAATTACTCAACGTCATGTTTTGTCTCGAAATGAATGACCTTTTGAAACTTTACCTTCAAATAATTGTCCCTAAATCAATTTTTTTTCATAGTTCATTTTTTTTTTTTTTTGCAAAACTAAAATTTTGAAAGTGAATAGCAAGAATATTTATGATTTTTTTGGGAAATATGATATATTTGCCCCCGTACTTAGCTATTAGACGCAGATATGCCCCTCATCTTATTTTTCTACACATATGCCCTCGTGTGGACATTTAATTAGGGTAAATTTGATCAAAACTAACTTTCCGTCAAATTTTTAATGAAATTGCTGACTAAAATGGCTTTATGGTAAATTTGCACATTCAGGTAATTTAAATTGGCCAGATAAGCTTGCTAAGCTTGCTGACTATACATAACTAAACTACGTCGTTTTACCCCTTGAAAGAAAATCCCTCGGAATGACGTCGTTTCATCCTTAATTTCCCGGCCAATATCCTCCACCCACCGTCAGCACCACCGTACATCACCGTCAACCTCTATTTCCCAAATCGAAAGTTGCTGTACAAAGAATATCTGGAAACACCGTCCAAATCCCACCAGCCGCCACCATCCGCTCGTCTCCCCTCCCCGCCCTCTCACCTCGTACTCCCCCTTTTCTCACCACTTCAATCACTCAAAAGTCAAAATTTTAGATCTACATCTTTTTAGGCTTGTTTCGCTCCCTTCCATTATTTTCGGCGATTACAAGATTTGAGTTATCTTCGGTAAAATTGAAGCGCCATCTTACATCTTAGTTTCATTTTTTTTGTTGACTCTATACCAAAGTTTCTTCTCATATAATGTATGTGTTTGATTGTGTGCGTGTGTGATTTATGAATGTGAGTTCAAAGTCGGATCTGGATTTTGAATATTTGAAGAGTTCAGTGAAGTTTGTGTTTTTTCATTTCAAATTTTGGAATGTGATAGGGTGTCAAAACTGGAGGAGAGGAAGTTTGATGGTGGTGTTAAGACTTGGGAAATGGAGATTGATGGTGATGCACGGTGGTGCTGGGCGGTGGGTGGAGGATATTGGCAGTGAAATTAAGGATGAAACGACGTTATTGTGAGAGATTTTCTTTCAAGGGTAAAATGACGTAGTTTAGTTATTTATAGTCAGCGAGCTTATCTGGCCAATTTAAATAACGTGGGTGTGAAAAATTACCATAAAGTCATCCTAGTCAGCAATTTCGTTAAAAATTTGACGAAAAGTTAGTTTTGGTCAAATTTACCCTAATTAAATGTTCAAACGAGGGCATATGTGCAGAAAAATAAGATGAGGGGCATATCTGCGTTTAATAGATAAGTACGGGGGCAAATATATCATATTTTCCAAATTTTTCTTTTAAAAATAAATCTTTTCAAAATGACCCTAAATCCCAAATGGGCATTCATTTTGGGATGGAGAAAGTACGTTGTAATTAAGTGTACCTATATGAACGCTACTATGTTTCCTAGCAATTACCTTAGAAATCAGTGTTTTTAGCAAAAGTTATGGTATATTTTGGTTTGCCTTTCCGTACCCGCTTTGTTTGTTTGTGAGCATATTGCAGAGGGATATTATGGCATCTTGTTTGAAGATCTAATGTTAAAGATGATTTGCAGGGAAAGGAGAAGCTGGGAAGGTGGAAAAGGTCAACAGGACAGTCGTTACTGTAATAAGCATTTCCGAGCATATAAGACGTGAAAATTTGATTTTTTTAGTTTGGGTCGACAAAGTTTCTTTACTGACATAGAATCTCAATCACTTATAGGTCATGTCAAATTCTACTAACTTTGCACTCTGTAACAGAAGAATTCTCGCTCATCTTTAGACTAAGAATTCTCTACTGAAGATGTATCAGAATTTAATGAAAAATCCCTCTTTTATTGCTGCTGCTTTAATTTGTAACATTTGCTATAAGAGCATCAACTCTGCAGTAATACGTAAAGATGGAGACGACAACTAAAGCCAAGCCAAGCCAAGCCAAATCGCGTGTAATATTGATGCTTTATGGAAGAAGAAAAAGAATTGGACCCTATACCAAGATGCTTGAAAATGGAGTCACAACACAAGCCTCCATCAATTGAGTATTTACATATTACATCCTTAAGCTAACTATCAGAAACTAATCTCTAACATCCCAAGAGAATTTCATTTAAAAATTCCCTGGATGACAGTTTTTATGGACCAAGTTAACTTCGAGCATTGTCAGACACATCTGATGAACTGCCAGCTTGGCGAAGGGACGACCGCCCATGATGGGACCCACCACCACCTTGATGCTTCTTAGAACTATGACCTTTTGAGTCTAGTCGAACTGTATTCTTGGCCGTGAAGCTATGGTGCACGTGGACCCGGTTACTTCTTGACTCAGTCGAGCTACTCCCTCTGATAATCACCGACAATATAACTTCTTTATCTCGAGTATCTTCAGACCACCAGCTTTGAGGTACCCCATCAACAAGATCTTCCAATGTATGGAACTCTTCGTGATGTACTGAGAATTCTGCAGCTTGACCCGCTTTAATAATTCCAGCTGCAGGTGTAACCTAAACATATTGCGAGGGGGAGGGAGAGGGGGAGGGGGAGAGAGAGTTAGTGTAGAAAGGGAGACAGTTGATTTTCCTTTGTCCTTAAATGAGTCTCCATTTCTGACTTTTGAGGGCAATTTAAGAAACACGACTTTTTAGTTTTAAGCACTTTTAGTAGCGTATGTATATATGTACTCCCCTAGACCTCAAATATAAGCAAAAAAAAAAAAAAAACATAAATATTGCCTTATATATAAGTAAAACTCATCAAACTCAATGCAAAAATCATTAAATTAAATGCAACTGTATTTGATATTCTTTTACCAAAAATACCCCTAATCAAGTATCTCTTTACAAAGATAAGTACGCACATTTAATAGACATTTTATATGAGGATATATTAGACCAAAGGGAGTATATATAAATATGTACTCCCTCCGGAAGGTGCTTTACTAGTTTGTACATTACTTGTACATGTTAAAATTGCACTAAGTCACTTTCCATATTTAGAAACACGACATTTATCTTTGGACAGAGGGAGTATATATGTATACATATACATACATACATACATGCATACATACATACATACACAATAGATGACTTCAAATGAAAGACAATATATGGCATACATACCTCAAGCCAGCGGGGAAAACTGAAGGAGCCTTTTGGCCGATACTCTGACGCTTGTTCATTGTCCTTGATAGTGGACTGACCATCGCAAAGAATTTGAAAAAGGACATCGTCTTCCACACTCTTGTTGGTGATTATGATACTAGCTGTATCTAGGTTTTGAAGAACAACATTGGTAGCATTAACATTTGTTTCTGGAACGTAGCGTAGCTGATCAAGTAGAGACCTTATTTTTTCATTCGACTTGTATATTTTCCCAAACTCTTGCCTCCGTATGGATCTCTCAACATGGGAAATTTGAAGATTGAATTTGCAGCGCACAGGCTTGTGATCACTCTCTACCACATCCATGCATGCTTCATATCTAGAAAATAGCAAACATTATTTTAGAATATAGAATGTATGCTAAAAGCCAAAAAAAAAAAGATCAAGAAACTTACAGCACAATTGCAGCAACTACGGGGCACTCTAAACTGCACTCAGATGTTGGTGTTAACCGGTTGTCTCTATAAAGTATCCTATCACACCAGGCAGGAATACGCTTCTTTTCCCCAGAATCATATCCTGCAAAAAAGATGAAAAATTAAAATTTATTTAGATCCAAAGTTGTGGGGAAACCCTTGTAAGAGGCACTAAACAAAAGAACATTGGTTATTGTATACCTCCTAATCCAGCTTTTCCCCTCTCAAACTTGTAAGTTGGAGGAAATCTGATAAGTGCCTCTCGCATTCCTTGGAAAACTTTACCAGCCTTCATTTCAGCTCTTAACTGATCCTTTTCTCGAAGCCAATCAAAGCTTCTTTGGGAAACCAAGTCCCTTGCTTCATCATAAGTTATTCCAAATAGTCGGTAATTGAAATCCCCACAAAAAACAACCATGTCAGCTTCTGCTAAATCAGGTCTCCCATCTTCAGGATTGATCCCAGCAGCCTTTGTAACAAAATAAACAAAAAACATTAAACCCAAGAAACGAAAAATGGCTTGCGACTCATAGCCAGTTATAAACAGAATTACCAAACATAAGAATGCTATTTATGTTGAAAGGAGAGAAAAAATAAAAGAGAATGTTTACATTTGTGGTACGAAGCATCTGAGCAGTAGAAGAGACGACAGCTGAAAGAGCGAGGATCCACCCAAAGGAAGAATAAAGCAGCCAAAATAAATATGTACAGAAGGCAAGAGAGCAAGATAAATACAGGTATCGCAGCATACCAGAAGCATTATTGACCGACCGACTGAAGGTCATTGTTCTATAAATGTGATCAAAATCAGCATTGCGACGATTCACAGCTTCCAAATGTGCAGCCAAGTGACAGTTTGTAAAGGTAATTATCCTATCATATACTCTCAACCTCAAACCAACACCACCCTGCATACATAGATTGCAATGTAATCAAAATTTGTGGGAAAGAAAAATATTTGTAATGAGGCAATTATCATGCATAGGAAGCTATATTTTGCTGATATTCTATGAGACAAGGCACAGAAAGAAATACAGAGACACTGTCAAGAGGTTCAAAAGCTTTCAGTTGTACTCCCTCCGTCCCAAAATGAATGACCATTTTGATTCTTTGAAAAGGTTGATTTTTAATAGAAAAAAATAATAAATATTCTTGTTATTCACTTTCAAACTTTTAGTTTTGCAAAAATATAATAAACTATGAAAAAGAAATCATTTAGGGACAGTTTTTTGATGAAAAAGTTAGAAAAGGTCATTCATTTTAAGACAATAAAGGCCATTCATTTTGGGACAGAGGGATTAGTTTTTTCATTATGCAGATCATGGAATCAATCCAAGAAAGAAAGAATTTCAAATACATTTGGTCTAATAGCGGGATACCAGATATGGGGTATCACTACAAGTTCCTTACCCCAAATGACCCTTGAACATAAACAAGATGATATCATTTGGTCAAACGACTGAACCATACCTCACTAGCTCACTGTCTTATTTGTTGGGGAATTGGTGCTCTCCGAGTAGTACTTGTCTCATACCAAGTGTACAAGAAAGAGATAGCATGCATACAACATCCATATTAAAAGTAATAGAAGACAAGAAACACACAATTTGTTCACCCAGTTCACCCTTTCGGACTACATCTCACCCTTTCGGACTACATCTGGGGGCACTACCAAGCCATGATATTCAATAATATCACCAAATTTGTTGTGTTACAGTATTCGCTCAAGTTTATAACAATAAACATAGCCTCCGAATCATGAACACACCCTCACACAAATAAACCCTAGACATCTGCTAGTTAGGGGACCTATGGAATGCCCATAAGGGCACCCCAAGACCCACCACTGTATTGGCTCTCTTTGTTGATCTCACGGATTCTCTTTGGCTAACACAATTTAGCGCCAACTAATTTGATCACACAAGCATTACAATATTTTTGGTCATCACTAGTATTTATAGGAACAATAAACCTAAACCATAAAGGATTACAATTCTTTCTCCAAGAAGTAAACTTCTTCCTACCCAAGAAAATAATTTTGTTTCCAAAAGGAGTCCACGCAACAAAAAGAAACCAAATCGCTGCTACAATTTTGGCCTTTTCCTTCTTCCGCTAGGTTTGTATCCAATCTCAACATTATTTTACATTAATCTACTCAGCTCACTGATCATTTGTCTCCGTCACTTGTAAGTGGCTGCATGAATTCATTTTTCACCATGTATCTACCCAAAGCATTACCTTCTGTTGAACTTAAATCACTGGTTTATCTATTTTCATCACCAAGTTAGTTGCAGGTTTCCCCAGCCTGTAGCATTGGCATTGACGTTGATACAATGTTCATAGTGTCTGAACCATCTTAAGGCATACTCTCTCATCATAACTCTTACCAGATCTATTTCACTATCCCACAGTGTGTCCAATACAATTTTTCCCTATTGCTTTTTCTTGATTTTTGATTAAAAAACCATTGAAGAAAAAAGAATGTATAAGAAATGAAGCTCTACTCCAAACCCTCATCAAGCTTGTGCACGACACACCTCTCAAAGTTCCCTAAGAAGTAGTAGTTTTTTTGAAAAAGCAACCCTCCCCCCCCCCCCACCCCAAGAATGCAAGCATAGCAGAATAATCAAGCATGTAAAATTCTACATTTGTCTACTACAACTCTATTGAGAACCGTAGAACTAGAACTAGCACATTGCCACCTTAATTTGGTTTCATCTTAGACGTCAAAATCACCATGTTTAAACTTCCATGCACGAAAGGTAGGCCTGATGACAGAAGGATGAAGAAGACAAAGTAAACCTCCACACCTTATTACCAATTGCACGACCCAATCCACATGCAACAGCTCCAACATCTAGGTCTCCAACATGCGTTCTAAGTGACTTTCTCACCCTGAGAAGAGTTTAAATTCAATAAAAAATTGAGTGACACAGGATAAAATAAATAAAACTCTTAAGGAGATCCTTAGAGCTGAAAAAATATGCCTTGAGAACTACTTTTGAAGAACAATGGAAAGGTTTATTTCACACGGAAGTAAAACCTTTTCTAGGGATCTTTGCACGGCAAGTAACTAACCAAATAGCTATGAGAAGGCCAGCTAGCTGCCTAGACCCTACACGTTCAAAAGTTGACCCTTCATCCAAACTCTTGCCAATGGCATCCTGCCAGATTTGCCCAATAGTACTGCCTTCAAGTCCTACCTACAATTGACATGAAGCCATTGAGTATATCATAAATAATGAGAAGAAACACGAAAGGGAAGAAAAGGTTTCAAATGGAGAGAACAGAGAGAGATGTTGGCAGATCTATTAAAAACTTTTAAAAAATCAATTAACCAAGAGAATATCAGTATATTATAGCAGTTCTATGAACAATTGACATGAAACAATGGAGTAATATCTCACAGTTTCTTTTGCTGCAGACATTGCAAGGAATCCTGCTCCCATCTCTACTTCTTGCAACCCAACCACAAGAATCTCAACATCTGAGACCTGAGAGCCCAGCCAGGACATGAGCGCATCATGATTGGGTTTTCCTTGACCAACATTCCACGTGCCAACCATAATCTTAACATTTTCTTGCCGTGTGTACATGAGTTCTCTCTTCGCCAATTCTGACCGTATAATGTTATCAATAGGTCCTGGAGATGCAACATTCCATCCACGTATGCCACCATGAGAAGCCAAGCTATAAACTGAACCATTTCCAGCTACAAGCTTTATGACAGGTCCATTATGAGCAACCCAACTAGCAGTCATGTTTCCCTCAAGATCAAGCACCTGAATCACACCACTCACATATCCAACCCATATTCGTGATCCGTAAATGCAAAAGCACAGTACAGCACAGAGATGGTGATGGCAATCTTGCAGACGATTGCCATTTCCATCCCATTGGACAAGTAAGCCATTTGAACAACCAGTCCAAATCATCCCATCAGAAGCAAGCACTAGTGCTTCTGTTTTTTTGCTATCTTCCGCTGCAAATGCCCCCGTGCCCTTGGTAGCAACTCGGCGAACAGCATCTGCAGCTCCCATTATAGCATTACGTGACCTCTGCAAAAAGCTATTTTGTGACTTTTCCTTTTTCGATTTTGAAACGAACTTTACATTCATTTCATCCTCCAGGACCTCCACTGCCTGATCTTGCCCTGACGGCATATCAACCCGATTCTCAAGCTGACCATCTACATTATACACTTTCAAAAGTTCCCTTTTACGAGCATCCCTGCAGTTCCCAATTATCAGGATAATTAGGAATGGTAACAACTTAAAAAATGAAAAATACCTTATAAGCAAAAAGCATGTAAATTAGAGTGGATCATTTCTTTAATTCATTTTGAAATGATTAACCATCTAAAGAACAAAGAGGAATTATTTCAATTTAGTTGATGGAGAATATGTGAAGTGAAAATATACCATAGCGAGAAGGACAGAGAGCTAGCTGCCCATACTTTAGCTCTTACATTATCTGACAACAAATGCTTTATGTCGGAGGAAGATATATTACAGACACCATTAACAGTGACTTGGCTCCTGAGATCAATGAATGACCTCTCCACAAGTAAAGCGGCCATGTGCTTTTCCTCTGGTGATAAAGAAAGAGACTTCTCAACCGATTCCCATGACCAGACCTTTATGATACCACCATCAAACCCCGTCCATATATCACCTGGAAAGCAATATAAATGAACAGTTGTCAAAGGATATAGTAGAAATACATGACATGTAGAAGTTCGTACAAGCTCTTTTGTAAGGAGGTTCATAAGCTAGCAGGAGTTCCATAGACTACAATTGTAATGTTTCTTTTCTAAATATCCTCCTTGAGACCAAATAAAGGATGCTTCCCTGTGTGGAATGTGGATGCATTGCAATTGTTCAATTCTTCATTTTATATTAGGAACAAATTTCATTAATCACAAATATACCAAAAAGTTGATGCAAAACATGAATACACAAACATTATTCATTTTTCATTTCTTTTTCTTACTAAATTGGCATGTCTGGCAATATACCCTTTGCCCCTCCAATAGCACACTACATGTTACAAGTTACAACCACTACAGTACCGCCATATGCAGAAACACCTAAATGAATCCAAACAAAAATATTTTTTCAGACAAGGAAACTACTGCCGGATTGTGACACGCCTCCTTGCATTAACATCAAGGGCCGCGAGTCACTTGGCATTTAGAACCCACCTCGGGTCAAATGTATCTCGGCAATTGATGTTAAAGCAGGGGCCAACGTAATCCGGGCCGTTGCTGCAGTACTGTGGCATAAAAGCTGCAGCGGTAGTTTCAAATCCTTTTGCTAGCACTTAAGAACAAGCATTGAATTAGGAATTACCGTAGGAAGAAATGACCATGGAAAGAACAGGACCACGATGAGCTTGCCAAGAAAGACCCTCCTTAAATGGACAACCATCAGTTGGTTGCTGATCCATTTTCCACGACCTTATTTTCCCATCTTTATGCCCACTCCACACCAATTTACTCCCTTGGTCAATTACCAAACAGGTGGTGGGCGATGTATTCATAGACTCAAAAAATGGTGCTGCATCCTCATCCCCTCTCCGAGCTCTTCCCCCAATCCCCATCCCAGGTTCATACGCGTCGGAGAAATTCCATACCCTAACCCCAGATTCCATTCCCGCCCATAGCTGCGTCTCCGTACAAGCAATTGTCCTCAGGAACCTCCCCACCTGCGTCTCCCTCAATGGATGCGGCCTCAATTCCAGACACGGAGGACGCCCCGGGTGGACAGCCGCCCTACACGGGACTCTAAATATGCCCACATCTCCGCCAGTGCCGACGAATTCCGGCAGGGGCGTCTGCTCGTTTGCGGTGTCGGATGAATTGGAGTTAATGTTGAGCTGGTTGATGGGATACTCTTGGTGGCAGTCAATATTACCGGAGACAGCGGCGGAAGGGGGAACTGAATCTGGTCCAGTGGCAGGTGTGGCATAAGGGTAAAAATCATCGTCGGAGGAGTCGTAGTATTGTTCGACGTTTTGGGGAATGAGGTTTTCGTCGAGGCTATGTTTGCGGATCTGGCGGCGTTTGAGGTGGGTGCCAGTGTTGGTCCGGAGTTGCTGGGAATAGGCTTTCCGGTTAGGTGGGGCGTTTGATATGCCGGATAATGCGTCGTTGTCGTCGTCTTCAAATCCTCCGTCATTCATAATTTCTTCGATGAATTAACACTCAATTCATACAAAACTGGGGATTAATCGAACTGGGTAAATAAGGAAAAATCCAAAAACAGAGTGATTGATAGTGGGATGGATGAATGTACAGGGAGCCTAGCGAGTGTGTGTGTGTGTGTGTGAGAGAGAGAGAGAGAGAGAGAGAGACAGAGGGAATAGGAATGAAAGAAAGAGTCAAAATCATCAAGGAAGAGAGAGAGAGGGGGGGGGGAGTGAGCTGCGAGGAGGAAGGCGATGGTTGCTGGAAGCGTACGGACAGAAATGCTTCCATTTCTGCCATGCAATGCATCTCACAACGTTCTTTCAAATTTCACGCTGACACGAAAGAGTAATGTTAGGAAGGTGCTACTATAATGTACAATATCTTCACTTTGTATGGTACAACATCTCACAGCCGATTTTGTCAATTTCTTTCTTTTTTTTTTTTTTTTTTTTTTTTAAGAAGATGATTTTGTGAGTTCATTAAAAATTAAAATAAAGGAAAACGTACACAAACAAATATTCTTGGTACATAAAACAAAAACTCACTCCGCCCGAAAATAATACTCCCTTATTCCTTTCGGGGCGAATTCACCCTAAAACCAGGGTGGGTCATTCATAGAGCTGCCAAAATCGAGCTCGGTCCGTGGGCCAGGTCCAGTCCGCCCGGGTTTTTAAGGGCCTGTGCCTCAAATTTGAAGGCCCGAAAAAAATCGGGCCTCTTTGGCCCGGCCCGGTAGGCCCGTGGGCTCATGAGGCCCGGACATACAAAGTCCGAAAAAGCCCAGCCCAGCCCGATGATAATTTTAGGGCAAAGCGTTTGGGCCTATTTTCTGTAATAACCGGATGTTTGTTTGGGGTTTGCTTGGGCCCAAGCAATAGCTTGCCCAATAACCTGCTAAATCATTGGGCTTTAATTACTACCGTTTTATATTACTTTGAGCCCAAATAGTTGCGTAGGAGCACACACGTCAATTTAGGGCAGAAATCGAATTAGGGATCAATCTCAGCATTTTGAGGCTTTCGAATTGGATTTATGTACAAAGTCACGTGACTCACGTCACAATAAACATCGTTACAACGGAGATGGCGATGGAGGTGGAGCATCATCACCTTACGACGTGTTCGAAGATCGAGATTCCAATAATCAAAAGGTTTCGTTACAATAATTTTGCAATTATTCTTCAGTTAACTCTAATTTTACAAATTATATGTGTTTATTGTGAATTACTATATGTGTGTGTGTGTTGATTTATGTTTCACTGAGGTGCATAACTATTTACTTTAGTGTAATTCGATGATTTCTTATTATTCATTAGTATTAGATTGAGCTTAGATTGAAGAATTTGAATTCTAAGCTAATGAGAGAATCAATCTTGAGCAGTTAACTGAGGGAGTATAATAACTAGTAGCCATATAGTTCATGCTGAATAATCTACAAGGATGCAATAATCTGTTTTCAAATACGTACCAAACGCCTTTGACTGTTCAATCTTCAGTGTTTACTTAACCTGTTGTCTTAGTAAACACGCTGACATTTTTCAGTGTTCATATACTCATTTAGGCCCGGCCCGACTTGGCCCGATGTTTAGGTGGGCTGGGCTTGACTTTTACTAGGCCCACCAATGTTTAGGCCCGACCCGATATTAAGTGAAGCCCGGTGGGCTTGGGCCGGGCTGGCCCGGCCCGGCCCGTTTGACAGCTCTAGTCATTCATGGGCCTCACCAAATTTTCTTTAAAAAAAAAATAACGAGATGTAGAAAATATATAAAATAAGAGGGAATTGCTCTTATGAAAAACTAGTTTTTTCATAACATTATAAAAAAACTAGTTTTTAGACCCGATTTAAACTTATGATACGCGTATTGAACCGGAGACCGATTCAGTAACAAAATTGAACCGTCTTTTGTCAACTCAAATCCAAACGAACACACAGTCACACACAGTAAAACACAAAGTTACGACGCCGCAACAGAGAAATTCATCGAGCTAAATCAAAATTCAATTGAAAATCATTTCGTTTCAGATAATTTAGGTAATACTATATGATTCACTGTCAATTATAGACTATGAATTCATATATTTACAATCATTTCTAATTGTTTTATTCAATACTGGCAATTTTTTATTAGGTTAAGATGGGCTTACGTGATTTTGAAGATGAAACTGAAAATAATGCTACTGTAATTGATCGAATTCAGCACGAAGATGAAACTGGAGATAATGCTACTGTAATTGATCGAATTCTGCACGAAATTGATGATAATCACGATACAGGTAAGCCAATTTCATAATGCCAATTTTTTTATATATAATGCTAGTACATTGATTTTGATTGTCTTTCCAATACCAATGTTTTTATAATATGTACCAGTGATATTGCCAGTTTTTGTTATTATATTTGCCGATTAATGTAGTTTGAAGTGCCAGTTTTAATTTTTTTAATTTGCAGTGATACTTTGTTGATTGAAGTGCCAGTTTGTGTTATTATGAGTGCCAGTATTACTTATTTTAAGTATCAGTTTGTGTTATTTGGAGTGCCAGTCTTACTTATTTGTAGCTTCAGCCACTGTCTTGTTATTGAAGTGCCAGTTAGTGTGGTTTGAAGTGCCAGTTTTAATTTTTTAACGTGCCAGTGTTTTTATAATATTGTCCAGTGAGTGTTGTTTAGAGTGTCAGTGATACTTTGTTGATTGAAGTGCCAGTTTGTGTTATTTAGAGTGCCAGTATTACTTATTTCGAGTGCCAGTCTTACTTATTTGTAGCTTCAGCCACTGTCTTGTTATTGAAGTGCCAGTTAGTGTGGTTTGAAGTGCCAGTTTTAATTTTTTAATGTGCCAGTGTTTTTTATAATATTGTCCAGTGAGTGTTGTTTAGAGTGTCAGTGATACTTTGTTGATTGAAGTGCCAGTTTGTGTTATTTAGAGTGCCAGTATTACTTATTTGGAGTGCCAGTGTTACTTATTTGTAGCTTCAGCCACTTTGTTGTTATTGAAGTGCCAGTTAGTGGGTTTGAATATGCCAGTGTTTTTTATAATATTGTCCAGTGAGTGTTGTTTATAGTGTCATTGATACTTTGTTGATTGAAGTGCCAGTTTGTGTTCTTTAGAGTGCCAGTATTATTTATTTGAAGTACCAGTTTGTGTTATTTCGAGTGCCAGTGTTACTTATTTGTAGCTTCAGCCAATGTCTTGTTATTGAAGTGCCAGTTCTTCCTTCAAATACCTGGAAAAATGTGTACAATTGATAAGTTTGTCTTTAATGGTGAAATAGTGATAAGTTTGTCTGTAATGGTAAGTGCATTGAATTCATTGACCATAAGCTATTCCATGGACACATGTCCATAAGCAGTAGTGCCAAATTCAAATGCATGCACTAGGACAGGTGTTCCAAGTTGAGTAATAAAAAAACAGACACGGATTCAATAGTTATCCCAACTAGTACTGTTCCATTTTGTCCATAAGCAGTAGTGCCAAATTTCAACTGATACCACACAGATTCAATAGTTAACTCCATTTTATCAGTATAAATAAGTTAGAACTTCACTTCATTTTAATTTCTAAATTTTATCTAAAAAGCAATCAATTACTCGATATGAGTACGAGTAGGTCAGTCAAGTCTGAGCAAAAGGTTGAAGATTATGAAGAAGAAAGAGCTGCTAAAAAAATTTCAGATATCTTAGAAGATATTAAGGAGGGATCTTATAGTTTGAGGAACAGGTCAGGTGAACTCCACTGCCCATTCTGCTACCTCAAGAACAGCAGGAA
This sequence comes from Adenophora triphylla var. japonica, assembly GCA_022495995.1. Classification (NCBI taxonomy): domain Eukaryota; kingdom Viridiplantae; phylum Streptophyta; class Magnoliopsida; order Asterales; family Campanulaceae; genus Adenophora; species Adenophora triphylla. Next base: position 111,967 of record JAFEMH010002590.1, read on the forward strand.
GTCATCATGGACTTGGGATTCTATTCTGGTGCATGCCAAGGATCGTGGGGCATCTAAATCTTATGGAGAGAGATATGTATTCCCACCTGGCTCTGCACAAGTATATGACAGACCACAATTAGTATTCCAGTGAATGTTGTTTGAAGTGCCAGTTTGTGTTATTTAGGAACATCAATTTCATTTCCTCTTTGTGTGTATCTTTCCAGTACTTGTTATTGAATGTGCCAGTGTTTAATATTTTTTAAGTAGTGCCAGTTTTTGATATTGAATATGCCAGTGTTTGTTATTGAATGTGCCAGTGTTTAATATTGAATATGCCAGTGTTTGTTATTGAATGTGTCAGTGTTTAATATTTGAAGTACCAGTGATGGCCTGGTTCTGTTTATTAAATATATTGCCAGTACACAGATTTTGTTGTGCCACTATTTGTTATTGAATGTGCCAAGCCTAGTTGTGTTTTTTATTTGTAGCTTCAGCCACTGTCTTGTTATTGAAGTGCCAGTTAGTTTGGTTTGAAGTGCCAGTTTTAATTTTTGAATGTGCCAGTGTTTTTTATAATGTTGTCCAGTGAGTGTTGTTTGGATTGTCAGTTTTACTTTGTTGTTTAAAGTGTCAGTGGGTGTTATTTGGAGTGCTAGTATTACTTATTTGAAGCACATTCAGATAACAATACATCACCTATATTACAATACATCAAACACAACAATATTAAAAATAGAATTTACTACCATTAAACACTACCACTACCACTTGCACTATCATCGCCAACGTTGTCATTCAATTTGTTTTTTGGATCATATTCATTCAAAATACATTCCAAATACATTTCCAATGCCTTGTGGTGAATCCTAGCAGCTTCATCAATATTGTGAGCGTTGCTAAACTTATGAGCATGATTGACTATCCCTACGTAATCCTTATCCCTACAATTGCATCCCTTACATGGCTCCAATGGACAACAAAATGAGAGAGTTCCATTTTCAGAAGAAGGCTGCAAAACAACAAGATGACCATAGAGGAATTTTTGGTAGCACACCATGTATATTTTCCAACTGTTGTCATCATTTGAATCACCCAAAGTTGGCTCACTAGAATTTCTCTTGCCTTTGTTCATCATGTAAATAATAATAATAATAAAAACACAATATAAATTATTAAAGGTAGAATTTTTCTTGAACTTAATATATATAAACCAACAAAATTGGACAGATTTATATAGGCTGAGTACTTCAAACCAGTCAAAAAAATTTGTCAATGAATTCAATGCACTTACCAACTGTACAAATTTATTACTCTTGGAATTCAATGGTAAGTTTGAATGCTTTTTTGACCATTAAAGACAAGCAAACTTATCATTATTTATTACTGTTGAAGGAGGTATATTCCACGTAATATACTTCCTCAATAAATATAATATCCAGTGAATGTTGTTTGAAGTGCCAGTTTGTGTTATTAGAAGTGCCAGTATTACTTATTTTAAGTACCAGTTTGTGTTATTTCGAGTGCCAATGTTACTTATTTGTAGCTTCAGCCACTTTGTTGTTATTGAAGTGCCAGTTAGTGTGGTTTGAAGTGCCAGTTTTAATTTTTGAATGTGCCAGTGTTTTTTATAATATTGTCCAGTGAGTGTTGTTTGGATTGTCAGTTTTACTTTGTTGTTTGAAGTGCCAGTGAGTGTTATTTGGAGTGCCAGTATTACTTATTTGAAGTACCAGTATTTCCAATATAATATGCCAAAGATCTGCTTTTTTCAATGTTATTGCCAATCTAATTTTTTATTTTTATTTGCAGCAAGCCATATTGATATTACTTCATCACTGCTGGGTATAAAAGCAAAGACATGGGAAGAACTGTATCAATTGTACAAGGATCATTTCAATGCATTGGGATTCAATGTTAAAATGACAATCTCGCGTGTCTCTAAGAAAACATCAAGGCCAATAGATAAATATTTTATGTGTTCATGTCAAGGATACACACAAAGAGGAAATGAAATTGATGTTCCAGCTCCAATAGAAGTCGGTGAAGTAGAGATTTCATCTCCATTGGAAAGAATTGAAAATCCAAAGAGGAAATTGAGGAAAAAGAAAGCCCCTTCTAAAAGGACAGGTTGTCAGGCTCTTATGAGAGTAAAATTGTTAATTAAGGAAGACTTGTATGTGGTTGCACGACACGAAACTGAACACAACCATGAGATGACAAGGTCATAATGGAACCACTTCAAGCGTAGCGAGAGGTCGATATCAGAAGCTACAGGAAAAATAATAGAGCAATTTGAAGAAGCTGGCATTAAGCCAACTGATGGATTTAATGTTTTGGCAAAAACAGCTGGTGGGGAAGAATATGTTGGGCATACAAGAACAGATCATATTAACTTTGTACAGAGATTGAGAATGGAAAAAATAGAAATGGGCGATGCACAAACTGTAGTTGATAGATCGAGCCAAATTCAGATGAAGGATTCTACTTCAAAATGCAGTTTGGGGAAGAAAGTAGACTCAATACTTTGTTTTGGAGAGATGGTATGATGAGGGAGGATTATGAATTGTATGGGGATGTTGTTGTGTTTGATACAACTTATGACACAAATAAATACAATTTGATTTGTGCACCAATAGTTGGGGTGAACAACCATTGGAACACTGTGATGTTTAGTTGTGCTTTCTTAACAAATAAAAAGACAGAAACATTTGCTTGGCTTCTCAAAGAATTTGTAAAATCAATGGGTGGAAAAGAACCAAAAATAATTTTCACCGATCAAGACTTTGCAATGTCGAAAGCGATTGAAGAGGTAACTTTTATTTTATTTCCAATGTTTCATTTATTTATTTTTTTACTATGTTACTGTTAATTTAATAGTAGGTGATTTGTAACAGCTTTTATGTGTCATTGCATGTGTTAGTATGTGCCATACATGTTTTAGACAGTGCCAGTACTTGTGTTAGTAAGTGCCAGTACATGTTTTAGACAGTGCCAGTGCTTGTCTTAGTAAGTGCCAGTTCATGTTTTAGCCAGTGCCAGTACTTGTGTTAGTAAGTGTGAATGTGCGCTCGCCCGAAATTTGGATTTCCGAAAATATAAAGGAGTCGCCACGCCGTTTTTAGAGGAAATATTGAAAACCTTTTTTTGAGAGAGAAAATACGGGTTCGGAGGTCAGGTTACGTGTTGGGAAGAACCGAGAGTTCACCCAACACGCCTCGTCCGTAGACGATTCTTTCAATTAAACATCCAAGCAAATCCAAAAAATGTGTGCAAGTGTTGACAATGAACAAATGTGGTAAACATGCATTTTATTAATATGAATCGAGGTTTACAACCCGTGAGCCCATTATTTAGGGAGGCCACATCCCTGCTACAACAATCTAAAACAGATTACAAGAGGAAAGGTTTCTGCAGATAGGTCACGATATGTCGCATGACACATGATACATGTGACCACATATGTCGCGTGACACAGGATCACCTTGGAACAATGTGTCGCGTGACATACGAAGGCCATCTGCAGAAACTTACATAATGAACACCAGAATCAACAACAGCTAACACAGATCTAATTAATAGACTAGATTAGATACGAAATACAGAAATAGCAACAAATCGACCCTGGGAGTATGGATATGGGTAGATCCACACCCCCTTGGGGTTTAAACACCAAATTCAAGTAAATATTCAACAATAGTAGCTCAATTACACAGATTAGACAAGTTAAACAGAGAGATTGCGATTGGGATTCAGTAATCTAGACGGATAGAGTCTGATTACTGAATCCTAACAGAAGTAGACAATAGAATTATGAAGAATTGAGTAGAAGGAAGAGAGAAGAGGTGAAATTACCCGGATCCGAGCAGGCTTCGCAGCCCCGGCATCTGGCGTCTTTCGCGTTGGGGCGACGTGTCTCGCCGTTTTTTGTTTTTGTAGAGTCGCCACGCCGTTTTTATTAAGCCCAAAACATTGAAAAAAGGCATCAGTTTAAAGATAATTTTAAACTGTTTTTGTGTGATGAGATTTTGAGTTCGGAGGTCAGATGACTCCCCGGGAAGAGAATATTAGAATATTAGAGCTCACCCGAGTAGCCTCGTAAAACGAGTCTTTCGGATACCCCTAATATCCTTTAAATGTTGTGTGTGTGTGTGTGCTTTTAAAAATGCATGTCAGATCGGATGTCTACATTGTATGCTATGTATGGAAATGTATTGAAATAGTATAGGAAGGAAGCCTTACCAATGTTGGTTCGTGTCCGTCTTCCGCCTGGGAATGGTGTTTGAGGTCGGAGTAGCTCCTGCACGGATCGGGATTGCTTCGGGAGGGACCGGTTGTCCGCGGACGAGTTTCGGCGTGAGTTGAGGTTGTAGGCTGCGTTCGGGCAGAGGTTCTGGCGTGCGTGGGGATCGTCTGGGATCACTCTGGGCGCAGGTTCGGCGTGCGTTGTGGTGGCAGGAGTCACTCGGGCAGAGTTTCGCGTGATTTGGGATCGTCGGTTTGACTCGGAAAGAGCCGGACACCGTGGAAAGACCGTGCAAGGCCTCGAGTACCACGAGGGGCCTCAGAGTACCTCGAGAGTGCCTCGGGCAGCGCGGAGCGTCTCGGGAGCGCTCGGGGAGGCTTCTGAGCACCACAAGGGAGCTCTAAGGCCTCTAAGGATCCGAAAGGGGCCGGGAGTGCCTCGAGAGGACTTAGAGGGGAGCCAGAAGGCTAAGGGAGGAAGAGAGAAGAGGGAGGTGTGTGGAAATGAGGAGGGGGAGCCCTCTATTTATAGTAAAAATTTCGAAGCAAAGAGGTCCGTACGGACCTTCTTGGTTATCCAGAATTTTGGATTTCCTCGATTTGAGGGAATCTTCAATGATGGTGAATATCTCTGAATGATGATGTCCCCCATGCAAGAAGGTCCGTACGGACCAACTCAGATGCAAAGAGGTCCTGTACTGACCAACCATGCATTTGGGTAATCATTTCTTCCGGATTTGAGGGAATATTGTGGACTTTAAGGGGATTCAAGAATTATGACAAAGAAAGAGGTCCGTACGGATCAATATTGCTTTCCCAATTTCCTGAAAATTCCCAAAAGGTCCTTTTGTCCCTTTTTATCCCAGGAAGGCTCCTCCCTTGGTTTGGTTGGGGGTTTGAGAGGGTTTTGAGAGGGTTTTGAGAGGGTTTTGAGTGAGAGAGGTCTCCGAGACTACGTTGATGAGTCTGCGGTGTTTCCCGTGTGCTTGAAAGGGGGTGATCCAGATTGGGGTACTTACAAGACGGAGTTTGAGATTCGTTACCCTTGTTGCTTCCACGAATTCTGTATCAAGTTAGATACAGAATCCTTCAATTCACTTCTTCTGGTCTTGGGGTCCTGAGAGAATTGGTGCAAAAGGTGTCCAAGTGGTTTGGTTTAGGGAATGGGTTTGGATTGGAGGTAATTGGGTAGATTGAAGGTAGGAGAGAGAGAGAGAGTTGTGTTTGGGGGATTCGTTACGATGCAATTTCTGCAGAGTAACAGTAGGCTGAAGTTGGGATCATTTCTGAGAGGGGGAGGGTCTTATTTATAGGCTGCAGCTAGTGGTCACCTTGTGTCGCACGACTATACGTAACCACTTTCCATGCCTCGACTTTTCGCGTGACACAAGGGGGCCTCAACCGTTTTTGGCGCCAAAACTAGTTTCTGGAACATTCAGGCCTAAATACCTAAAAAGTCCAAAAAGGTTTATTCCCAACAGGTCCCTTGGCATGAGTAAGGTACCAAAAGGTACTTCCTTCGCGGGAAACTTATGAAACGCTTCCGGAAGTCTCGGGATAGGCCGAGAATTTACCAAAATGCCCCTTAATGCAATTTTATTACATTAAAATGCATCTAAAAGGTTGCAAATTGGATTGGCATACTTACAGAGCCCCTCGGCAACGTCACTTTTGGAAAAAGTGGGGTTGTCGATAAAATAAGACCCAATCCCAATGAGCATCAAGGGATAAGGTAATGGGCTAGAGGGTGAATCGGGGAGTCTGATGGCTGGACCTTTCTGAGAAAGGATTCCTACGTATCCCTTAAGAAGGGAATCAAGCCAAATCGTAGTTCAAAAATTACCAAGACTAACCACAAGCAAGAAAGGGGTAGATATGTGTCTTCATACCTTTGTTGTGCTTACCTGTGACTTCTTGAGGGGTCGGTACTACTACGGTTGGCTAGTAGCTGCCTTTTGTGCCAGGTTGTAGCTGCCGGAGGGTCTCACGCTGCAACTGGTATTTGCGAGTAGCTGTCGGAGGGTCTCATGCTATCGCTGTTGACGGGTTGTAGCTGCCGGAGGGTCTCACGCTGCAACGGGTCTTTTGTGGATGCCGAAGGGTCTCACACCACTTTGTTGGTGCAGGGTAGTTGCCGGAGGGTCTCACACTACTGTTGCTTCTCTTCGTGGATGCCGGAGGGACTCATACCACTTTGCTTCTGCTTTGCTGGGGATAGGTGTAGCTGCCAGGGGTCTCACGCTACTTCTTTTGCTCTGTTGGGGATAAGTGTAGCTGCCAGGGGTCTCACGCTACTTCTTTTTCTGCTCTTTGTTGTTCTTTTGTCGGTTTTGTTGTCGGACTATTTTTTTTTGTTGATTGTTTGCTTTTTGTGTCTTGAGCTTTGCTTGGGAAGCCGGGGACTCTGCTTTTGTCTGTGCCTCGAGGCTACTGATCTTCTTGCTTGGTAAGTCGGGGACTCTGCATTTCTGAGGAGTTGGCTTCTTTCGGTGCTTTGGGGCCGTTGATTCTGTTGCTTTTGCTTGGTAAGCCGGGGACTCTGCATTTCTGGGGAGTTGGCTTTTCTTTTTTTTGGATTCTTGGGGCCGTTGATTCTGCTGCGCTCTGCTTGGGAGACTAACACAGATACGGGCTTCTCTTTTTTCTTTTCTTTTTTCGGTTTGACCTGAGGGCTAGTCTTCGAGGTGTGGCGGGACTCAGTTGATCATTGTACCTGCGAGGGAAAAACAACAACTCCAAGCGCTACATCTAACTAAGCTATCTTGTTAACAAAGATTAACCTATGTTAGCTTGTTTGCACGAGTCTGTCTATTCTGGGAAGGAAGCACGATCATTGTGTTAAAAGGTCGGCTTTGTCAGGTTTGTATATTAGGTTTTGGGACTGTCTTGGATAGGTGTGTATAGTAGGGGTCCTCTCCCGTGTATTTTCATGGGCATGTATATGAGAGTAGGAGGTGTATTATAGCAACGGCGAGTCGGAAAATGCTCTGGGGTAACCACTGCAGGCTTTTCTACACTGTATGCTGTCAACCAGTATGTGTCGCCCGACACGCTATGTCTGCTTAGCCTATTGTGTCGCACGACTGAGAGGAGCTCGTGACAGGTCCTTTTTAAAGTCGGTTTAGGCTTCATGTGCAAGCACTGTCTTCTTAGTAGAGGAAATCAGCAGCCCCTATTTGGCAGATAAGCGAATTCTTTAGCCAAGACTGATACTTTCGGCTGCAATGGAGCATTATAACAAAGAGGTTGCTTCCCGGGAATGTCAATTTCATCAGGACTTTGTCAAAATTTGGGGATTTCATCTGAGGCAACATAGGAGGGTTATTGACAAGCGGTACAATATGCCATGCATTTGGTCCTTAAAAGACTGGAGGGTCGACTGGGATTTGCTTCGGGCTGCATCCTGCTTCTGGGACTCAGAGTGTCATGTCTTTTCTTTGTCATACAATGACCTGACCCCCCACCATGGAAGATTTTAGGGCATTGACAGGCTTGGGTGAGGCGGCAACTGTAGCATTCCCACGGGACGGTCGGTCGGTTGTGGAGCAGTTATCGGACTTCTTGTGTCTGCCAGCGGATCAGGTGTTATTTATGATTCTGGGTGATGGGTCCATAGACTTGACTCGGATGGCTAGGTTACGCCTGTCCCGTCCTGAGCTGTTTGACCTTTCTACCTCTTTGGATATATTCATGCTGTTCACCCTGTCGGCTTACTATTTCTGCGGATATGCCGGAGTCTGCTCAAGTGCGTTGCTGGAGATTGTCAGGCAACTGAGGGGTAACCGGGGTGTAGATCTTCGTCAAATTCAATCTGGCCAAGGGGAGATGGACATTGTACCACTGTTGCTGGCTGAGACCTACCACGGCATTGACAGGTTAGCAGGGGGATCAGACTTCATGGGAGCAGGCAGTCCCGGTTTGTTATCTCTGTGGTTCTCTGAGAGGTTACGCTTGATTGGGCCATTACCAGAGGGTCGGGTGGCAATGCCCTGGGTGACCCGGCCACGCAGGCTGCTGAGGGATATAGCCGCTGACAGTTGGCAGATGAGATTGTCACGGTATGAGACTACTGATCTGAGCTTTTGGATTCCTGCCTGGAATTTACAGACCATGAGAGACATTCAGGATGGATCAGTAGTAGTCAGGCTGCCAGGCTTGCATGTATCTTCTTTCTGTATCCCATCATTGGTGAGCAGACAGTATAGGTACCCTCAGCAGATTGTTCGAGCTTTGAGGGAGAGGCTGATGACCGATGCTGTTCCGATGTCTATGACCGAGCCCCAGGTTATACAGTTTTTCAGCAGATCCTTTCTGGAGGGTTTTCTTCCCACTCGTGTGCTTCTTCGGCAGTCCAGAGGGTTTACATTTCTGACCACAGAGTATCTGACTTGGTATGAGGAGCATCAGGGTCTTGTACAATTGGCTATAGAGGCTCGCCGCCGGGAATACTTGGGAGCAGATTATCCATCCAGTCGATCTTTCAGGGATACAGAGGCACGGAGGAACCCAGATAATGTTACCGGTGATGCTGCTGAGGACTATCGAAGACAAGAGATCCGGAGGGATGCTTTAAGGGATGATCCAGAGGTGATGGCTCATAGAGAAGTCTTGAGACAATAGAGGGTCGCTAGGGCCGCCTTGAGGGAGACTGGTCTGATTGAACCACCGGTACGTGTTATTTCTGAATTGGGACGCGCTCAAATCGATTTATTTGACATTCCTAAGCCAAAGACCTCCCGGGGACCGAGGAAGAGGAAGGACAGAGGGGCGAGTTCGGGAGCGGGGACGAGTTTCTAGACATTTTTCTGAGAGATAGGAGACTATTTTTGCTTTGTGTTTTGAGAGTAGGAATTATTTGTATGGAAACTGAGTATCCTTTGATTACTTGATGCAGACGAAATAGATGTTTGAAAAATTTATTCCTTTTATTCGCAGCAGGCTCTTTGAGTCAAAAGCAGGCCGTGCTTGAACTCATCAACAAGAATATTAACTCAAAATGAACCTCTAAAAAGCTTTGGAACTGTAATCAAAACACTTTTTGGCCAGATAAGAGGTTTTGCAGCGATTTAGACCGAACCACAAGTGGTTGCCTACGTTCCCCTTTTGTAAAGAGAACTAAGGGGCTCAGGTCTTCGTAGTTCGACTCAATCAATTTTGTGTTTTAAGAAAGGGGAAGATAGAAGGGGGACATGGTGCAACCCTGTTTTTTACCTAGACCGCCCTTTTTAGGATTTTCGGTCTAGCTGGGTATATTCTTTAGCACCGGACGCATCCCTTATTTTTGCATGGACTGCCTTTTGAGAGGTTTTCAGACTCATCTGGGACAATTTTATTGCGCCTTTATTTCTCATTTTTTTTATATATTATTATTTATTTTTTTGAGGGGGAAAAGACTCGATCATACATAATACCTCCGCAACTTGTCGCCGTTGACGGGGTGCAAGAATGGGTTACCATCCAGATCTGTCAGCTGCATAGCTCCTCCGGAGAATATTTTCTTCACTAGAAATGGTCCGACCCAAACAGGTGCCCATTTACCCAATGCACTGCTCTGATTCGAGGGCTTCATCTTAAGGACCAGATCACCAACCTTGATATCCCTGGGCTTCACTTTCTTGTCAAAAGCACGAGCCATTCTTCTCTGGTACGCCCGGTTATGCTCCATGGCTTTCAATCTGCGTTCGTCTAACAGAGCCAATTCATTGTATCGACTTTGGAGCCATTCAATCTCATTCACCTCATTCTCGAGCAAAACCCTGAGGGATGGAATCTCTAATTCAATGGGCATAACAACCTCCATACCGTAAGTCAGAGCGTATGGGGTTGCACTGGTGGCAGTTCGAATTGAAGTGCGGTAGCCCCATAATGCTAAATGCAGCTTCTCTGGCCAGTCTCGTCCTCGTTCGGCCATCTTCTTTATGATTCTTTCCAAGTTCTTGTTGGCAGCCTCAACAGCACCATTCGTCTGCGGTCTGTATGGTGAAGATTTATGGCGTTTGACCCTGTATTCAGTGAGTAACCGATCAGTTTCTCCTTCGAAATGGGTTCCATTGTCAGAAATAATCTCATTTGGGACTCCGTAGCGGCAGAAGATCTGTTCCTTTATGAAGCGAGCGACCTTCTTGGCTGTGAGCACTTTGTAAGACGCAGCTTCTACCCACTTTGTGAAGTAATCTACCGCAACCAATACAAACGAATGTCCATTGCTCCCGGGCGGAGTTATTTTCCCAATGACATCAATCCCCCATGTTGCGAAGGGCCATGGAGTTGTCATACAATATAGGTCATGGGGAGGGATGTGGTTCAGGTTGGAGAATCGCTGGCATTTATCACAAGTCCGCACAAACTGGATGCAATCAGTCTCCATAGTAATCCAGAAGTAACCCAGTCTGATGATGCTATGCATAAGGGATCGAGCGTTCATATGAGGTCCGCAGGCACCGTTATGAACATCTTCCATTACTCTTTGGGCCTTTTCTTTGCTGATACAGAGTAGGAGTGGGCAACCTTCCCTTTTCTTCCATAACTCATTGCCAAGTATGACGTACTGTGCTGATAGTCTCTTTAGAGATTGCAAGCTTTTGGCATGAACACCTTTTAAGTCTCCTTCTTTGTCAACAGGGAAGGATGCTTCACCATGCTTGAGATATTGAAAGATCTGGTTGTACCACGGCTCACTGACGGTTTCGATCTCAATTTCACAACAATATGCAGGATTTTCTCGCCTACCGACCCTGAACGGTTTGATCGACTTTCCTTCTGGGATTTCTACCAAAGAGGCCAGAGTAGCTAGGGCATCGGCAAATCTGTTCTTGTCTCGTGGCAGGAACTGGAATGACACTTCCTTGAACTGACCGACGAGTTCTGCGATGTAAGCATGGTACTTCTGGAGACACGGATCTATAATTTTCCATTTGTTGGCGGCCTGATTGATTATCAATTGGGAATCACCGAACACTTCTAACTCTTCCACATGTCGCTCGAGGGCAGCCTCTAGACCAGCTATGCAAGCTTCGTACTCGGCGGCATTGTTGGTAACCGAGAAGTTCAGCTTGATAGCTATGGGGGTATGCATGTCGTTCGGATCTACTAGTACCATCCCGATGCCATTACCTCTTTTGTTCGCTGCTCCATCAAAGAATAACTGCCACCGGTTACCGCTTTCTATAGCAAGGATCCCCTCGTCTGAAAATTGGAGATCTGGTCCTCGGGCTTCTGTACTGGGGAAGTCAGCCAACTGATCCACCAAAGCCTGTCCTTTGATTGATTTCCGGATCACGTATTTGATATCAAACTCAGCTAAGAAGAAGGTCCATTTCGCCAATCTGGTGGAGATGTTACCTCTGTCACCCTGGAACAGGTATCTGATCGGGTCCATCTTGGAAACCAAATGTACGGGGTGGGATAGCATATAGTGCTTTAGCTTTCCGACCACCCAGACCAGAGCTGCACATGTCTTCTCGAGAGCAGAGTAATTCAACTTACTACCTTGGAATTTGCAGCTGACGAAATAAATGGCATTCTCAATCTTTGAATCCTTCTTTTCTTGTGCTAGCATAGCCCCAGTGGCTGTGTCTGTGACCGTCAAGTATAGCAGTAAAGGCTTGCTCCCGTGAGGCAGACAAAGAATGGGAGGATTGACGAGGTAAGATTTGATCATCTCGAAAGCTAATTGGCACTCCTCGTTCCAAACCACTTCCTGAATCTTCTTTAGTAGCTTGAAGATCGGCTCACACATGGAAGTCAGTTGATTGACGAATCTGCTGATGTACTGTAATCGACCCATGAATCCTTTTACCTCAGAGATAGTTCTGCGCGGCTTCATTTCAACGATCGCCTTAACTTTTCTGGGATCTACTTCAATGCCGCGTTCTGTGACCATATACCCCAGGACTTTACCTCGAATAACCCCAAAGGTGCACTTAGCTGGATTTAGTCTCATGGAGTGCTCTCGAAGTCTGTTGAAGAATTTCCTCAAATCAATGAAATGCTGTCCATCTGACCCTTTCGAGTGAATAATCATATCATCTACATACACTTCAATCTCCTTGTGGATCATGTCGTGAAACAGGGTAGTGACGGCTCTCTGATAGGTAGCCCCAGCATTCTTCAGACCAAACGGCATTACTGTGTAACAATAAGTACCCCATGGAGTTGTAAACGCTGTCTTGTCCTGATCTTCCTCAGCCATTTTGATCTGATTGTAACCCGCGAAACCATCAACGAAGGACTTGACCTCGAAGTTTGCGATTGCATCTACTAGCATATCAATGTTGGGTAAAGGAAAGTCATCTTTGGGACTAACTTTATTGAGATCTCGGAAATCTACGCAGACCCGAACCTTTCCGTTTGCTTTTGTGACTGTTACAATGTTTGCCAACCAAGTCGGATATTCAATCACTTTGATGAAGCCCACCCGTAGGAGTTTTTCAATTTCTTCTTTCACCTGCAAGGACCACTCAGGTTTTATCCGCCTCAACTTCTGCTTGATCGGCTTAATTTCTGGATCTAGAGGAATCCGGTGCTCTACGATAGAAGTATCCAGCCCAGGCATATCTTTGTAGGACCAAGCAAAGACGTCCATAAATTCTTTAAGCAATTCAATCAGGGCAACCCGTTCATCTCCGGAGAAGAAGCTACCAATCTGCGTTTCTTTGGGTTCTTCGGCTGTTCCCAGGTTCACCGTTGTCAATACCTCATCGGCAGCTTGGGCCCGACTTTCCTTTTGCTCGCAAACCTGCTTTGAATCATTTTCTAAAATTTGCTCATCGATTAAGTCTGAATTATCTTCAATTGAATTAGGCTTAATTATTTTTAAATCTTGATGATTATTTTTTGTTAAGCGTTCAATTGTTAGATTTGCAATCACGGGATACTCAGAAAGGTCAACCATTTTATTCAGAGCATAGGGAAAACAGTGTTTACAACTCGAAGGCGGTCTTCTGTCGTGAGAACATCAGACCGATCAGAAGACTCGAATTCAATAACGAGAGATTCAGGAGACCGACTCAAGACACGGGGAACAAATTTAGACTCGGAGGGACAAGGACGAGGTTTGAGCCCAAGCTTTCCAATCATAGTCTCCCTGTCGGCCACCGGTCCTCGGAATGAAGTCCAATTCTGTAACGGTCCCTCTGCAACAGTCTCCAACCTGTTTAGCTCCACAACTGGCTCCTTCTCGAATTCTAACATAGCCACCACCTCGCTATCAGAGGAAAAATCAATCAAATCACTCGGCTCCTTAGCCACAAACACCTCTTTTGTAGGTACTTCTGTCAAAAACATACTATCCCCAGGCTCTGACAGCCCCTGCTCTTTAAACAAATCTGCCAAATCGCCATCAATATCCACAGGGTCAGCACCGCGGATCTTGCATATTGTGGGTTTGTCCAGAGCAAGCTTTTCGAACTGGTTCACATGATCAGGCCCCCAGAAATGATAGTTGTTCTCGTAAGTGGCGGTCACACCTGGCCTTTTGGGCAAGCTATCAAACATTTCCTTCGCCGGACTTTGGCTGTTGGCAAACCTCCGAATTGTTCCCATTCTTTCTTCCATTTGGCTCAGTCTTGGTTCTGGACAAACAAACATATCTCCATCTTCTCTGATAAAATGCTTGTTCAAAGACCAACTGTACAGGCGCATCTCGGGCCTCTTGTACCTCTTACCAGCTGCTGAGGTCATCTTTTCTTTAAAAGCTTCAGTCTTGTCATACGCCTTATCTTCTCTAGTCACGTCATATCCCAGGCCTTGCTTGTTTCTCTTGGCTTCTGGCAACACAAGCCTACACGCTCCCTGTTGGCGTTTTCCCAGCCCCAGACCAGGGATATAGCTCATACATCTCAGCATTTTCAACACAGGGGGAATCTTGTCTGAAGATGTCGTCAAATCTATGGTGCAGACCTGCCCTTTAGGTTTCTCTATTGTGAATCCACTGAGCATCGGATTTTCCTGATCGAGCTTGATTTCCATTACTGGTAAGGTGTTGGTGCTGGTTTCCCCAATCGTAACGCTATCACCATAAATGGTCGTCAGCACTCCTTCTTGCACAAATTTTAAACACTGGTGAAGAGTGGAGGCTACCTCTCCAATTTCATGAATCCAGGGTCTGCCCAGTAATGCTGAAAATGTGACTGGAATGTCGATAACTTGAAATTCTACCATCATCTCCTTGCCCCCAAACATCAAATTCAGAGAGACTATTCCCAACACCGCCCTAGATGTCGAATCGTAGGCTTTTATGGTTTGGTTGGATGGTTTAAGATTCTGTGCATTAATGTCCAACATACTCATCATTTTAGCCGGGAGCACATTCATAGCTGACCCATTGTCTACCAACACATGGGGAATCCGCCGTCCTTCTAGGGGCACCGTGATATGTAGAGACTCATTATGCTTCACACCATAAGCAGGCAGGTCAAGATCCGTAAAAGTAATGATGTTCCCATACTGCGCAGTTCCAATCAGCTGACAGGCTTCGTCTGGGGTGGCGTTGACAGACACTTTCGTTTTGGACAGGGCCTCTTCCAACTTTAATTTGTGAGGGTAGGAGGATGTGAGTAGAGACCATAAGGAGATATCGGCTTGTGTTCTCTTTAACTGCGTTAGGATCGGGTCTTCCTGAACTTCTTCGTCTCCTGCCAGTCTGTAGGGGTTTTGAGAGGGCTGAGGATTAGAGACCGCAACTGCCTTACCTTTCCCGGACGGGTCTGAATTATTTACTCCCAACATTCTCCCTGAACGAGTCAACAGATTAACTTCTTGATCTTTCTCAACCACAAAATCCTTACTGGCCTCCTTGAGCTCTGCTAGCGTAATCGGAACAGGACGAGTGCTGTATGGCCACGCCGCCTGCCTTATTTCATTTATGGACAATGGCGCCTCTACATTAGCCGCTATCCTGAGTTCCTCCAAGGAGATTGGGGAATCTCTAGGAACCATGGATGATATAGTGTTGGCAACCACATGCTCTTCATAATCGTCATAATCAGCAGTATTATTCAAACCGTACAGATCATCAAGATACAAAACATAGCAGAAATTATCTTTCATTTCATCAGAAAATGGGATTACATCAGTCACAATCTCATTACAACCATCACTATCACTTTCATCTATTGACTTCCCAAACTCTATTACATTAACAAAATAGGTTTGCCCGAAGTCGATAAGATTCACATTGTTACTTGGCAGAGGATTGCTGACCACATTAGGGCGAGGAGACTTCTCGATTTTCTTGTCATCCACCAAACCTTGAATTATCTTTTTGAGGGTTATGCAGGAATTTGTGGTGTGCCCTGGGAACTGGTGAAATCGACAGTACTTGCTGGCATCCATATGGGGATTAGGACGAGAAGGACTATAATTCTCCAATGGCTTGATCATACCGATACGAAGCAATCCGTTGAAAACTTCCTCTGTAGACATGCCCAAATCATCAAATCTCGGCTGCGGCTTAGGCTGAAATCTCACTGTATTCTGCACATTACCACCTCCTCTCTGTAGATTGTTGATACTATTGTCTTTGGCCACTTCTCTTCTCCTTGGCGCCATTGCTGAAACAGGGTTGGGTGCTCGATATCGGTATCCTCCACTACCGCTGCTACCACCGGCATTTGTGATCGGGGTTTGATTGAACAATCTGTTTTCACTTCTAGCTCCCATTCCCACCATCTCTCGCAGATCTGGGTACCAACCTTTCCCGATGGCTTCCCTGAGCACTGGCTTAACACATGACTAGAAAATGTCTTTTTGGTCCTGGAGGGGTATCGGCTCTGATAGCTCATTAAGCTTGGCGTTCCACCGTTTGTAAAATTCTGTAATTGACTCATCAGTCTTCTGGATAGTTCCCATTAAATCATCCCAGGTGGTACGCCACTCCAAATTGCCTTTGTACTTCTCCAAAAAGGTTTCTGTTATCTGGCTCCAGGTAGAGCGGCATTCTTGTTTCAAAGCCAAAAACCATGTGAGCGCTGATCCCTTCAAAGTCAGATGGAAGTGGGATGCCATAAACTCGGGTGTACATCCCATTGCTCCCATTGTCATAACATAAGTATCTATATGAGTTTTCGGGCAAGCAGTACCATCAAAGTCCATTTTGGGCATTTTGAACTTGTGCGGCAAAGGTGTTACTTGAGTGGGATCCACAACCTTAAGACCACTAGAACCCACGGTCAATTTGTCGATCTGCTGTTGCATCTGCTTCAATAAAGTACATTACTTCAGTCAAACACGGAATGCAGGGTATAGCGGGAGCCATGTTGATGAAGGCACTGGGAAATCTGAATTAGGTCCAATGGGCAAAGGCTGGCGATGGGAGACGAAAGTGTGCTGGGGATTTCAATATTCTTGTCCAACAAGGCGGCCGAGCTAGGGATCTGTTCCCATACGTGTCATGCTTAGTTAAAGCGCACCTTTGGGGTTACGGGACTGCATGCTGCGTTGGCCCGACCTCTAAATTGACCAAGAGTAGAGAATCATGTACTGATGCATGGGGCGAAATACGGAGTGGAACCATATAAATCTGAGTAAGGGGAGAACACACTGCGGGCTGAGGGACACTGCTTTGGGTCTGAAATTGCTGATATCTTGAAACAACGTCACGACAAATTTGATTCCCTGGCCGATCTTGACCACTCTGGAAGCTGTCGGGATATACTGCGGGTGGGGTTGGGGATAACTGTTTGGCGAGGTCCATGCGGAATGCTATCTTTGGGACATTGGGAGTTGGAGAGGCAGTGAGATCAAAGAAATTTGATGCTTGACCACCATTCTTGCTAGCACCTTGCTGAATAACCTGGCCATACCCTTGAGATGATGGGGGAATGAACCTTCCCTGGTCACTCACAAACATTCCCAGAGATGACATTTGATTGGGTCGCGGGGCATAGCTTACTGGAGGAGGCATCGCATTGTAACTGGGCTGAGTAGGCTGGGCAGGTGAAGCGGATCCAATCTCATTGTGACTGTCTTCTGTGATCTCCTCATAGGAACCGTCCTCCTGATGAAGTACCTCAATCCCTTTGGCTCTCATGGCCTCCACAAAATGGTTATGAGCTTCTTCCTCACGGGCCTTGGCTTTCTGAGCCAATAGACAGGCCTCACGCTCTCGGGCTAGAGCAGCTTCCAACGTTACCCTCAATTCCTCTGTGGTCATATCGTTCAAACCTGGCTGACCCATTGACACTGAGCCTCCAGCGGACTGAGCAGAAAATACATCTCCGTTCCCGGCCATAACTGATTCTACACCGCCTGAAACTGCTTGAACACGAACCAAACGAGCTCCTGGGACAAATGAACGGGTCCAACTCGCCGTAGCTGCAGGGGTAGAGACGGGTTTATAAGGTATTGAAGGGAAATTTTGAGGAACGGGAGAGGGAAAGGAACGGGACAGACAAGCACAAACAAACTTATTCATCTTCAAGTATAAATTAGTGTTTTAAATCCTAAGTACGGTTGGAAAAGGGGAAACCTTTATTCATGCTAACTATACCTCGGGGAAGCCTAGGGACGCAACGTTCAAATTACAATAAATGCCTTGCTTTGAAATATATAATAGGTAATGATACCTAACCAAATCCTAGCATCATTATGTAACGGAGAGGTTGTCCAAATTTCTAGGGAAATTTGGACAACATAACGGGTCTTTTCGAAGAATTTCGAAGAAAAATCCGGCATGACCTCTCGTCGGTGCACGTTGACAATGCGGCATGATCTCTCGTTTAGAACACGCCACGGAAGTGACATGTCCCCACGTGAAATCACGTTGCATTTGGCAACATGCCCACAAGATGCGAGGTTTTGGGGAAAGGTATAAGGACCTACGATATGTTTCAAAAACAATTCATTTAGTTGTAATAAAAACATTGTATCAAAAACCAACCATGGGTAAGGTTTAAGTGTGGTGCCACCTATAACGCACTAGGGGGTTAGGTTTGATTTCAGGCGCTCAAGCGTAGGCGAATTTCATGGCCGTCCGCGATGCCGTCAATCGCACCCGAGGGTTCTAAGTCTAAGTGATGTAGTGTGCGGATGACTATATTCTTTTATTTACAAAAAACAAGATTTTTTTTATTTTATTTTTTTTTAGAGAAAAGAAAACACACACACACACCCTCACAGGAGATACAGGGAACAACAATCAACTGAGCCACATTCGATCCAAGGGACTGCCCTCAAACCAGCCTTCTGAGTATCTGTTCAGTGGCCACTCCTTGTCGCGTGACACAGGACATCAAGAGACAAAGATGTCGCACGACCTGGGTGGTCACTGAACCAACATTCTGCAACCATCAAATCAGCCCCTGCCTCTTCATGGCAAGGACAAAGCAAGAATATCTAATGCACAACACAATGACCACAAAGCACATAAGGCTCACAAGTTTCATAATCAACAAAATGCATGAACCACAAATGATTATCAAAGATGCACACAAGAATGGATGTATTGGATGTCTAATTTAATGAAAGCTTGACCCACTTAACATTTGAAAAACAGGTTTTCAAAGTCAATTTATCCCCAGCGGAGTCACCACTGAATGTGCGCTCGCCCGAAATTTGGATTTCCGAAAATATAAAGGAGTCGCCACACCGTTTTTAGAGGAAACATTGAAAACCTTTTTTTGAGAGAGAAAATACGGGTTCGGAGGTCAGGTTACATGTTGGAAAGAACCGAGAGTTCACCCAACACGCCTCGTCCGTAGACGAGTCTTTCAATTAAACATCCAAGCAAATCCAAAAATGTGTGCAAGTGTTGACAATGAACAAATGTGGTAAACATGCATTTTATTAATATGAATCGAGGTTTACAACTCGTGAGCCCATTATTTAGGGAGGCCACATCCCTGCTACAACAATCTAAAACAGATTACAAGAGGAAAGGTTTCTGCAGATAGGTCACGATATGTCGCATGACACATGATACATGTGACCACATATGTCGCGTGACACAGGATCACCTTGGAACAATGTGTCGCGTGACATACGAAGGCCATCTGCAGAAACTTACATAATGAACACCAAAATCAACAACAACTAACACAGATCTAATTAATAGACTATATTAGATACGAAATACAGAAATAGCAACAAATCGACCCCGGGAGTGTGGATATGGGTAGATCCACACCCCCTTGGGGTTTAAACACCAAATTCAAGCAAATATTCAACAATAGTAGCTCAATTACACAGATTAGACAAGTTAAACAGAGAGATTGCGATTGGGATTCAGTAATCTAGACGGAAAGAGTCTGATTACTGAATCCTAACAGAAGTAGACAATAGAATTATGAAGAATTGAGTAGAAGGAAGAGAGAAGAGGGAGTTTGAGATTCGTTACCCTTGTTGCTTCCACAATTACGTATCAAGTTAGATACAGAATCCTTCAATTCACTGCTTCTGGTCTTGGGGTCCTGAGAGAATTGGTGCAAAGGGGTCCAAGTGGTTTGGTTTGGGGAATGGGTTTGGATTGGAGGTAATTGGGTAGATTGAAGGTAGGAGAGAGAGAGAGTTGTGTTTGGGGGATTCGTTACGATGCAATTTCTGCAGAGTAACAGTAGGCCGAAGTTGGGATCATTTCTGAGAGGGGGAGGGTCTTATTTATAGGCTGCAGCTAGTGGTCACCTTGTGTCGCACGACTATACGTAACCACTTTCCATTCCTCGACTTGTTGCGTGACACAAGGTGGCCTCAACCGTTTTTGGCGCCAAAACCAGTTTCTGGAACATTCAGGCCTAAATACCTAAAAAGTCCAAAAAGGTTTATTTCCAACAGGTCCCTTGGCATGAGTAAGGTACCAAAAGGTACTTCCTTCGCGGGAAACTTATGAAACGCTTCCGGAAGTCTCGGGATAGGCCGGGAATTTACCAAAATGCCCCTTAATGCAATTTTATTACATTAAAATGCATCTAAAAGGTTGCGAATTGGATTGGCGTACTTACAAAGTGCCAGTTCATGTGTTATAATGTACCATTGTTAGATTTATATGCACTTGTATTTATAATTGTCAGTGTTATTCTTTTACAGTGTTTGACTATATTATAAATTATTGACAGGTTTTTGAGGGAAGAACAAGACATAGGTTATGCTTGTGGCACATTCAACAAAATGCTATAGCACACTTTGGACAACTAAAGACAGATGAAGAATTTAAAAAGAAATTCAACATTTGCTTGAGAGGATGTAGTGATGAATCTGAGTTTGAAAATTGTTGGCATTCAATGCTAGAAAAATATAACCTTCTTGAGAACAGATGGTTCAATCGTTTATATAGCTTAAGAGAGAAATGGTGTACAGCATTGAGTAAATATTTCTTCTCAGCTGGCATATTATCTTCATAGAGAAGTGAGAGCACAAATCATGCCATATGTTTCAAAGCAAATATAAGCACGTCCCTAACACAATTCTTTGATATATTCAATGAGACGGTAAAACGTTGGAGAAGTATGGAGCAACGAAAGGAATTTGATTCAATAAACTCAAAGCCTTGCACAGAAATACATGGAGCTTTAATAAGACATGCAAGGGAGGTTTACACGGAGGAAATATTCAGATTTTTTGAGAATGAGGTCAAGGCAGCTTTTGCTGCAAAGTTTAATATTGGCTTTTGCTTAGATGAAAACAACAAGTTGTTTGATGTTGCTCATGAGAACCATCCAGAAAAGTTTGAAAGGGTACTTTTCTCGCGAAATAATGAAAAGATAACTGTCAACAGTACATGCAATCATTTTAGTGAGGTCGGTTGGTTGTGCTTTCATTGCATTAAGGTTCTCAACTTGACAAATATTGATCGGATATCGAAAGAGTACATTAAAAAAGGTGGACAAAGACAGCTAAATCAAATGTATGGAATAAAACTTATCAAGGTATATCTACTACTCCAATTGAGCAACACAATTCAATTCCTTGGAAACAACAAATGGCGAGAAAGTACTACGATTTAATGATGACATGCCATGAAAACAGTGATGCAAGAAGAATTCTAGAAGATGGGTTTAATAGAGATACATTGCTAGTAAAAGAAATACTCTCCTGAAAAGTACAAGGTGTTGGATCTACAACAAGTGAAAATAATAGTGCTTCAACAAGCACAACATTCAGTGCTCCTACAGTGACGGATCCTGTACGTGCAGATACAAAAAGTAAAAAAAGAAAACCTAAAACAAAGTTTGAACGGAGAAAACCAATTACTAATGAGTATGGTTCGAAGACCCCGAATGAACACTTGATTTGATATTTTGTAACCAAACTTTATTGTTTTCACACTGTTACAACTGATTGTATTGTAATTTTTTAAGTAGTGCCAGTTTTTGATATTAAATATGCCAGTGTTTATTATTGAATGTGCCAGTGTTTAATATTTGAAGTACCAGATGGCCTGGTTTTGTTTATTAAATATATTGCCAGTACACAGGTTTTGAAGTGCCAGTGTTTGTTATTGAATGTGTCAGACCTGGTTGTGTACACTGGTTTTGTAGTTTAATATTAACAGTGCCAGCTTCAGTATATAAAAATACCAGCATCAATGTAACAAAATGCCAGTATCATTGTTTAAATGTGCCAGTGTTTATTATTTGATGAACCAGTGAAGGCACAGTTACGTGTATTCTTGTGAAGGCACAGTTACATTTATTAAATACTAGTAAAAGCCCGTGTTCGAGGACACGTGGTATTTTTTAATTAAAAGTGAGGCCAAAATGGGAAAGGGGCAACTTAGTGAGGGTAAAATGGAAAAAAAAACTTTTGACACTATTCATACAACTATTCATCCCACTTTCCTTATTTATACTATAGATATTGCCAGTACACAGGTTTTGAAGTGCTAGTGTTTGTTATTGGATGTGCCAGGCCTCGTTGTGTACAATGATTTTGTAGTTTAATATTAACAGTGCCAGCTTCAGTATATAAAAATACCAGCATCAATGTAACAAAATGCCAGTATCATTGTTTAAATGTGCCAGTGTTTATTATTTGATGAACCAGTGAAGGCCTGGTTCTGTGTATTCTTGTGAAGGCCTGGTTCTATTTATTAAATATATTGCCAGTACACAGGTTTTGAAGTGCCAGTGTTTGTTATTGAATGTTCCAGGCCTGATTGTGTACACTGGTTTTGTAATACAATATTTTAAAGTGCCAGCATCAATGTATAGAAATGCCAGTATCAATGTAACAAAGTGCCAGCATCATTGTTTAAATGTGCCATCATCAGTTTATAAAAGTGGCAGCATCAGTGTTTCAAAAGTGTCAGTGTTGTTTTTCAATAGTACCAACATTGCATCAATAAAAATGTTAAAAATAACACTAATTCATTTGTAAAAAAAAACACTAATTCAAATACAAACAATTCTAATTGAAGAAGTATTGAAACTAATTCATTATTTTGTTGCTTTCCTAGTTCCATACTTCTTCCCAGCTCTCTTATCATCATCTAATTTTTTCTTCTTTTCTACCTCTTTCTTTTTTTTTCTTCTTCTTCTTCTTTCCTTTTCTTTTTTTCTTCTTCTTTCTTTTTTTCTTCTTCTTCTTCTTTCCTTTTCTTTTCTTCTTCTTCTTCATTCTTCTTGAAGGCTTCTCTTTTATCGCTTGAAAACAACCCTAACTGAAGCAGTAAATGATGCCTTTCAGTATTAATATCACAGAGAAGTAAGCTTGCTAGAATCTCGGCCCTCATACGCACTCTTGATGAATTATCACACAACTCAGGGCATGAGTAAATTGCGCCATTAAATTGTCTCATTTCAGCCATTATGTATACTCCACAGTCATTATTACCACAATTTCCTTCAAAATCTATTCAACTTGCATATGCTCAAAGTGAAACTTCGATATATTTGCAGCACTTGGATGATTTATGTGATTTAATAAGTGTTTGAAGGGTGCTTGCTGCAAAAAAAAATAGCAAAATTAATATGGAAGTTTTGGTAAAGAAAAAAACAAAAAAAAACAATTCAATAAATAATATTACCATGCTATGAGCAAGTTTTGGCACGTTCAGTCTCTTCCAATCATTCATTAGCAAGTTGTCAAGATACTGAATTGATTGACTCTCAGTATTGACAACAAAAAGTGTGTAATGGCCACTATTGTTGTCACCTCTATGGCAGGGCAAGAAGAACTGTGAGAAAATAAGTGCCAGCATCAGAGTTTGAAAGTACCAACATCAATTGTTTGAAAGTGCCAGTATTATATTTTCACAGTGCCAGCATCAATTGTTTCATACTGCCAGTGCAAGTGATCTTTTATACCAGTGTATTGATTAATAAGTGCCAGTACATGTATGTATAAAATGACAATGCATACCAATTTAACTTCACTCAAATCAGTTCCCTCAGCATCATTAAAATTAAGATTAATCCAATGTTTTACACAATCAGTGATTTCTTGCCCAGCTTTTGATATAACATCGTCAGAACTCTTCGTTGTACATTAAATCCAAGCAGCCTGTATAACACATTAATAACTAAATTTAAAAATGCACACAAATATAATTTAATTAACAAACAATCATAGATAATATAATTTTTGAATGTACTAGCATCATAGATAAAGAACTTACACAATGACTAAGCCCAAACATAAACTTCTTCATTCTACCAGACTTTCACTCCATATTATTAAGAAGTATAGCCCAACAATCGATAGTATTTGAAGTTATTTCCGTGTCTTCATCCAAGCTCAAAATATATTCAAGCGTTAAGCTATGGAACATTGTGTAAATAGGATGGCAATTGCTATAAAAGAAAAATAAATTAGTAAATGCTTTTACGTACAAGTGTATACATTCATAAAAGGTGTCATTGTTTGGGTATTGATAAATTTATAGCTTACTCCTTAAGATTTCTTGAAAAGTGTGTAGACATGCACATGTCAACAGCCTCCTTTCTCAGCTTCAACATCGGTCGCAAAACATCAGCGTTGGTAATCAGAAACCAAGAACAGTATACAACTTCCTCGTTAGCTTCTCCACAATCCAGTGTGCACCCTACATTCAATATCTCATAACAACTCCTAAAGCTGCTCTCATTTATATTCGCAATAATATTTTCAACATCTCTATCAATCTGTTCATCATCATAATCTATCTCCCGCAAAATCTCATTTAATTGTTGTTCTTTCTGCTCTGTATGTTCTCTTCTTTCCTCACCAGATACCTGAGATAAAAGGTCAAATGATGGAATTGAACCTTTTTTTTTACCATATCATCTTTTGTTGTCTTCAAAATGTCTGAAACAATATTATCAATCTCAGAAAAATATTCATCGTTAAAAATATCATCTTCTACTTCCTCTCCCTCCCCCTTCCCCTCATTCTCTTTCTCTTTCCCTGTCTCATCTGCTGAATTGTTTCCCTTATCCTTCTTGATACATTTAAGTCTTTCAATGTGTGCATGGACATCATTATCAAGGTCCTTCCTCAATATATCCCATGACTCCTTAGCAGCCTACATCAATGAAAAATAGTAAGAATGAGTTAAATTGTACCAGTTTCAGATTGCAATTGTGCCAGTCCAAGTAATCAATAGTGCCAGTGCAGCCAAATGATTGTGCCAGTGTGTGTATTTTAAATGTCAGTACATAATATTAATTGTCCAAGTGCAAGTAATGAATAGTGCCAGTGCAGCCAAATGATTGAACCAGTGTGGGTATTTTAAGTGCCACTGCAAGTAATCAATAGTACCAGAGCAGCCAAAAATTTGTGTCAATGTGTGTATTTGAAGTGCCAGTACATGTTATTCATTGTGCCAGTGTAAGTAATCAATATTGCCAGTATAATAAATTCAAAGTACCAGTGTAAGCATTTCAAATTGACAGTACTTACATTGCTTGATTCTTCATTTCTTTTCTTTACAGCACTTTCAATCCTTAACGAAATATATTCTTCCTGAAAATCACAGGGTACTTCCTCCACAAAATCGTCTCCAACGCTACTTATAGGATAAACATGCTTTCCATAAAAAAATAATTTTTCCCAACCAACTTTCGCTTCAGAATCAATCATCACTTTGAATTTTTGAGCATTCCAATGATTAATCAAAGGGAGAACAGTTGATTCTTTCACCTCTTGAAATAGAAATCTGTAAAGGTAAGCAATCACCAACACCATCACACATCCACTACAGTTTTTTGAATTCTTGTGATTCTTAAACCTCGATACACCCTCACATAATTTGTTCAAAACATATTGACACCAATCAAACTTGCTAATCTATGAAACGTCTTCCACAAGGCTTAACAGTGACACGTCAATTGTTTTCATAACTACTGGGGCAAGAAAAATTCCAACAACAAATAGCACAAACAAGCATTTAAATTTATCCCCACCTTGATGTAACTCAGAAATGCGTTCCAAAAGTTTATAGGCAGGAAGACCATCTTGAGTACGCCCAAATTCTTCAAAATATCAATTTCTCAATTCCATATTTATGCTTGATGATCGATTTACCTTAGCCTTTGCAGCATTCCTAGGTAGACAAAATATATCAAAAAACATCTGATGTTGTAATAACATATTTCTCTGATGAATTAATTTCTTGTATCCTTGTTAGTGGTTCAAATCTCTCAACAAGAAACTGAACAAGCCTAAGCGGCAATACCTTAATCTCAAGACTCAACAAAGATCCAAATCCAATAGCCCTAACATCTCTCTGCTGGTCTGGAGTTAAACAGAGCTCAACAAGTCTTTTAGGAGTACACGAATGCTCAAATTTAACACCCCCTGTAGGCCTCTTACTAGTTGTAAGTACGCCAATCCAATTCGTGACCTTTCCAGATGCATTTTAATATGATAAAATTGCATTTAGGGGCGTTTTGGTAAATTCCCGGTCCGTTCCGAGACTGCCGGAAACATTTCATATGTTTCTCGCGAAGGAAGTACTTTTTTGTACTTTGCTCGAGTTAAAGGACCTAGAGGGAATAAAACTATTTTGGACCTTTTGGGTATTACCTAGGAAGCTTCCAGAATCAGTTTTGGCGCCAAAAAACGGTTATTGTCACCTTGTGTCACGCGACAACTCGAAGCATGGAAAGTGGTAACGTTACGTCGTGCGACACAAAGTGACCATAGACTGCAGCTATAAATAAGACCCTACCCCTCTCAGTTTTGGATCCGAATTTCACCTCCCTAAAGCCACCCTGCCCAAATTACGCCAGAAAATCCCTCTCTCTCTCTCTCATACCAAAACCTCCCAATTCCCCTCCAATTCCCTCACCTCTCACCTCTCTTCAACCCAACTCCACCTCTACTCCCCTATACACTTGAAGCCCCTTGATTCAGCTCTCAACCAGTGCTCAGATCTCCATCTCGAAGTTGAATTGAAGGCTCCTGCACCTAACTTGGTGTAAGAGTTGAGGACTACAAGGGTAACACTCTCTCCTCTTCTCTCTCTCTCATTCATTTGTTTTAATTACTCTCTCCCCTTCTCAACTTGATAATCAGGCTCCTTCTGCCTCAGATTATCAAGTGGCAACTGCAATCTCTCTGTTTAAATAGCTTATACTTGAGTCCAATTGCTTGATATTGATGTGATCTATTTGGATTTGCAATTTGGGCATCAAGGGAGTGTGGATCTCCCATATCCACACTCCTTTGATTGATTCGCGTTTAATTCGTATTGATATTACTGCTTATAATATAATTGTTGTGTTATTGTTGGATGCAGCTTCGGTTGTGAGGTACCTGCAGATGGCTAGCATATGTCACGCGACACATGTGGACATGTGGAGTCCTGTGTCACGCGACATGTCGTGACCATCTGCAGGGACCATATTTTATTGGTAGTTTGTCTGTTCATTTGCTTTAGTATTCAGTAGCTTGTTTAGATTGTTCAGTTCCTAGATCTGGTTGTTTGTTCGTTTTGCTTATAGATCTGTAGATTTGGTTGATTGTGAGCCTCTACAGGGTGATCACTGATGTCACGCGACAGATCGGGACAAGGGAGTCCTCTGTCACGCGACAGATGTAATCCATTGTAGAGGACCTCTTTTCTCTTGTAATCTGTTCCTGTTTGCTGTAAAGGGATGTGGCCTCTAGACAATTGGTCTACAAGTTGTAATGATCTTTCTTATTCAATAAAATGCATGTTTATCGCACTTTGTTTTATTATCATTGTTTGCACGTCTTTTGAATTATTTGGATGTCTAGATTAGAAAGACTCGTCTACGGACGAGGCGTGTTGGGTGAACTCTCGGTTCTTCCCAACACGTAACCTGACCCCCGAACCCACTCTCTTTCCAAAGGTTTTTCAAAGTGCACCTCTAAGCATGGCGTGGCGACTCCCTTTTTTCCAAAAAATTCCGAAATTTTCTTTAATTTCGGGCGAGCGCACATTCAGTAGCGACTCCGCTGGGGACTATGCTTTTTGAAAACCTGTTTTTCAAAACTAAGTGGGTCATGCTTTCGTTCGTTTAGACATCCAATGTGTTCATTCTATGTGCATCCTTGATAATCATGAGCGATACATGCATTTTATGAGATCTTGCAATTTGTATGCCTTTGTTTGTTATTTGTACTCTATATGTTGTTGCCTTGCTGGTTGGTTTCATCCCTTGCCAACGAGAGGCAGGGGCTAATCTCAGTTTTGCAGGAGTTTGGTTCAGTGACTTGCTTAGTCGTGCGACAGCTTTTTCTTTTGCTGTCCTGTGTCACGCGACAAGTTTAGTCACTGGACAGGTTCAGGTTCTGGTTTGAGGACAGTCCCTTGAATCAATGAAGAGATTGCTCAGCTGACTGTTGTTCCTTTTCTTCCTTGAGAGTTGTGTGTGTGTTTTCCCTTTTTTCTTAATAAATAAAATGAATAAATGAAAAATTTTGTTTTTTGTAAATAAAAGAATATAGACATCCGCACACTACATCACATAGTTCTAGAACCCTCGGGTGCGACGGACGGCAACGCGGACGGTGATAATATTCGCCTACGTTTGAGCGCCTAATGTCAAACCTATCCCCCTAGCGCGTTTAAGTGGCACCACACTATAACCTTACCCACGGTTGGTTTTTGACATGATGTTTTAACTACATAAAAATGAGTTGTTTTTGAAATTTCCAAATAAGTTCTATTACCTCCCTAAAAACCTCGCACCTTGTGGGCATGTTGCCAATGCAACATGGTTTCACGTAAAGGACATGTCACTTCCGTGACGTGTCCTAAACGAGAGATCATGCCGCATTGTCACCATGCACCGACGAGAGGTCATGCCGGATTTTTCTTGGAGATTCCCCGAGAATACCCGTTATGCTGCCCAAATTTCCCGAGAAATTGGGGCTACTCGTCCGTCTCACATCGTGTTAGGTTTTGTTTAGGTAACATTACTTATTATTAATTTCAAATACAAAACATTTAGTGTAATTTGAACGTTGCGTCCCTAGGTTTTCCCAAGGCATAGTTTGCGTAAATAAAGGATTAGCCTTTCCCAACCGTCATTAGGATTTAAATCACCGATTTATACTAAAAGAATAAATAAATTGTTTGCACGAGTCTGTTCTCTCCATTTCTTCTCCCTCTCCCGTATTTCCTCTTCTTTCCCTACCTTATAAACCCATATCTACCCTCTGTAGCGGTGACAAGTTGGAAGCGTGTTCTGGTATTCTGTGGTCTTTGGGTTCCTATCTTCGAAGCTCTTATCTGTTCCTCAATCCGAGATGTCTGGTGGAAGAGATATGCCATCCGCTCAGTCTGGAATTCTCCCTACTTCGGGCCAGCTAGAATTGAATGATCTGTCGGTAGCAGAGTTGCGAGCTGCTCTTGAAGCCGCAATGGTTCATGAATGCAAGGCCCAGTTGCTAGCCCAAGTTGCCAAAGCCCGAGAGGAGGAAAATCACGCTAGATTTGTGGAAGCAATGCGCATCCGAGGGGTTACTATAATTCACCACGAAGATGGATCGTATGAGGAAATCATTAAGACCAGCAGTGTTGATTACGGGAATGGAGATGCAATGAAAGGGGTAGTTGAAGATGAGCAAGATAAAATTCTTTCTCCGATACCTCATGTGATTCAAATTCAGATTAAGGATGAACAACCGATCTTTGAGACTTTCAGTTTTCCTAACCAACTAGATTTGAAAAGTCAGTATCAGTCGGATTCCCGAGGGTCATGCCATTATTTTACTCAGAAAGGATCACTGCTATTTCACCCTGACCAAGTCCCCCTCCAAGGAAGTGCTCCGCAGCCACCAATGAGTTCATATGGTTTCAGCTTGTCACCACCGCATGATCAGCATTCAGGACTGACCTCATATGTAACCATGAATCAGATGTCTCTCATTCCAGCTATGAACCCCATCCAGCCAGGGATGCCAATACTTGAGTCCCCTCCAAAGACAGTTCAGACAGAAAGGAAGAAAGCATATTGGAGAAAGGTGGGAATGCCTATGAATAAATTCCTCAAGATTTTGGTGAGCAGAGGACTGGTTCAGCCACTAGTCAATTATGTCCCTCCTCATAACGACACAAAGCTGGATCCGAGCAAATATTGTCACTATCACCAATGTTAGGGCCATACCTCGTACGAATGCAGACAGTTGAGGGTGATTATTCAAGAACTTATTGATGAAGGGAAGATCGAAGTTGGCTCTCACGAAGAAAATGGTGTCCAGAGTCATGGTCAATTTCCACCGCGCAAGAAGCGAGAATTTGATGACCTGGGAATAACAACCGAGGAAGCTTTCAACGGATTGATGCGAAGGGGAGTGATAAAGCCACTTGATAATTATCAACCAACCAAACCTAATCCGAATTTGGATCGTGGCAAGTATTGTTACTATCATCAGTACCCTGGACATTTAACCAACGATTGTTCCGTTCTAAAGGTGCTTATTCAGAAGTTGGTTGATGAGGGAAGAATTGAGAAAGCTCCTCCAAAGGTGATCAACAATCCTCTTCCGCAATTCCAAGGATACCCCATGTGAAGAAGTCAGTCAGTTAGGCATCGTAGGGTCCTAGATTGTTTTATTTTGTTTTGCTAGCAAGTGTTCCTATGGTTTGAATCTAGTGCATCCATGTTATGAGTCTTTTATTTCAATAATAAAATATTTGCTTCTATTCCTGCTAGACTCGAGACATAACTTGCACACCCGCATTACGTTTTAATTGAAACGGTCTTATTCGAAATGATCACTTGTGTTGCTCACCGACTAATGCTTTGAAATGACTAATGTTTAAATTAATTCGAGCAAGAAAATCGACTGATATCCTTCCCAAAGTGGGGCTTATCAATTCCTCCATCTCGCATCCCCTGTGCTCACATACCTTCCTTCGTCCTCACCACCTTGTTGCTCGATGGATTTGCATGAATCTCCCGCGAAGTAAGCATAAGGAAGCAATGAAATCTCAATCTCGTTCAGACTATCCGGTAGGGGCTGCGGTTGAAACCTTTCACCCTTAGGAAAACCATCACCTCTCTCTCGCTAAATAATACCCCTTCAGTTCAAGATCGGCATATTTGAAACCCATGTATCCATCACCAGAAGAAGAGGGACTATCTTCGAGACTCCCATGATTCAAAAGAAGATTGACCGTCTCCAAGTTCAAGAACGACGAAAGCATTGATCCATCCTGGGACTAGTTGAAATGCTCCTCTCAAAAAAAAAAAAAAAAAAAAAAGGGGGCAAAATAAAAAAAAAGAAAAGAAAAAAAGAAAAGACAAAAAAAAAAAAGAGAAAAGAAAGAGAGTCTAGTCCCCAGAGATTCTCTCAGAAGCGAAAGTCAAAAGATCCGGTCGTTACTCAAAGAGAAGTCTCAGAGCCAATAAAGAAGCAGCACGGATGTCCCCCCTCACACTACCTTGACCAATCCCAAGTCATCCTCTCGATCTTAGAGGACATTCCCATTACCCTTACCTTTGACCTCAACCAAAAGCCAAAAGATCGACCTCTCATTTTTAGAGGCATTAAAGATACAATCACAGATTTCCCTCACCTTAGAAATCCCAAACACCTACCCAAGAGCCAACCTCTTATCTTTAGAGGTTCAGTCAGCAAAAAGCCTAGCCTACCTCTCATTTTAAGAGGTCACGATATCCCGAATTACCCGAAGACCGATCGAAATCCACGAAGCCCGGCGCAGTTCCTATCGGATAACGGTTCAAGACCGTCAAGCGAAGATTGTGCAAATTCCTGTCCGTTCATTCGACGTTGTATGTGAGCATATTTCATTTCTCCTCCACAAACACTGTAGTGAAAGTCCCACTGGGGCTTCACATCCGTGTCTCCCATCGACACTCCAAGAGGACATGTTATTTCAATTCCCAAAATCCCCAAAAGTCCTCAGATCCTCGAATTCCAACGTTCATTCTTCATTCGGGATAAGCCCGAACTACGGCGACCTGAGCTCCTCCTATGGAGGGGAACGTAGGCAACCAGAAATGGTCCGGTCGAAATCACAAACAAATCTTGAAAAACCCGGTCTCCTCAAGGACCATGCCCATACACCTTCCATCCTTCTAAATTTGATCCTCGATATCAGTGGGTTTTCTCCTCAGGATTAATTGGAATATTTGCTCATGTCGGCTTTGGTGGTTGAATAACCCGAACATCATTAAAGGGTTTTAAGCAGCCTTGTGATCATTGTGAATAAAACAAGTTTTCAAGTGTCTCGGTAAGTCTTCCTCTCTACACTTTTAGGGATATATAGAGCTAAACACTGTATTTCTGTCAGCAGGGGCTTCCATACACTTTCCACACCTTGTAACGCTTATACTCTCTCAAAAGAGTCAAACCTAAAAGCGAGAGTGTCATGCAGAAGCTCGGGATTCATTCCCACCCTCGAAAAATACGCCCCTGCTCATAAATCGCTCTTATGTCTTGTCCGCCGACTGACTGGCTGAGATTTGAAGAGTAACCTCCCCCTGAGTTGCATGATTGTGTTGACTACAGTAAAACTGGGTGTCAGACTGGGGCTTGGCCAGAGGAAGAAAATGATTTGTGCACTTGTTCGGTTCCAGATGATGGTTCTATAACCCCGACCCTTGGGAATTGATTTGCTACGAAAGGCATACCTCAGGATGGAGCTACTGAGTCCCATACCCTAAGCAAAAAGGGAGGAGTCTTGAAATGATGTGGGAGCCTAGATTGGGAGGCTTGTCAGCATGATTTGTTGTGTCACGCGACAGAAGGTGCCCCAGTTGTCCTGAGCCATGCGACATCTCGTGACCAACACCAGACACCAGCAATCTGCAATCCGATCTGTACCAAGACACGCCCCGACTTTGTCACAAGCTACAAATGACCAAAACCACCAGCCTGCAGATAAGCCCGGGAGAGGGATTCATTCAGTTCAATTGCATACGAACCCTCATACATATGTCATACACAATTACCCAAAGCAGTTCCATAATCTCATGTATAAACCCGACAAAGCCAACCTGTCAATACAATAAATCGTACTCCTTTCCCTTCATCCCCGGAACGAACAGACTCGTGCAAATAAGCTAACATAGTTTAACCGTCGCTAACAAAATAGCATAGTTAGATTGTAGTGTTTCGAGTCTCGTTTTTCCAGCAGGTACAATAGTTAACTGAGCAAACCTCAAAGATTGTCCCTCAGAGCAAAGCTGAGACAAAGAATCCGTGCCTATTTGAATCTCCCCAGCAGAGCTTACCAAGATCAATAGCCCCACCGTCAAACCGTCAATAAGAGTCGTTGCCCAGCAAGCAAAGTCCCCGGCTTACCAAGCAAAGCTAGGGACACAAGAGCGAAAGAGTCAACAAAAGTCCACCGCCCGACAAGCAAGAGTCCCCGTCACAAGAGTACCTACAAGATTTCTTGCCCGACAAGCAAAACCCCTCGTCGCGACAAGCAAAGCCCCGTCAACAAGAATCCGTCGCTGCAAGAAGCAAAGCCCCGTCACAACAAAAAACCCGTCGCGACAAGCAAAGCCCCGTCACAACAAAAATCCGTCACATGCAAGCAAAGTCCCCGTCACAGCAGGCTAGGTCCCAGATCCCAAAGTCAACCGTCAACAGAAACCATCCCGCTCAGCAACAGTCAGCAACAGTTAGTAGCATCAACCCCTCCGGCCGCTACACCTATCCCCAGCAGTAGTAGCATCAACCCCTCCGGCAGCTACACCTATTCCCAGCAGTAGTAGCATCGGCCCTCCTCCGGCTACACCTATCCCCAGCAGTAGTAGCATCAACCCCTCCGGCCGCTACATCAATCCCCAGCAATCATAAACCGTAACATCAGTCCCTCCGGCAGCTACAGGTAAACACAGCACAGGTATGAAAACATATCTTAGTCAACTACTTTTCTAAAACGTCAAATTCGCGGGTGACTCCCTAAGAAAAACGTCAGATCGCGGGTGACTCCCTAAGAAAAACGTCAGATCGCGGGTGACTCCCTAAGAAAAACGTCAAATTCGAGGGTGACTCCCTAAGAAAAACGTCAAATTCGCGGGTGACTCCCTAAGAAAAACGTCAATTCGCGGGTGACTCCCTAAAAAAAACGTCAAAATCGCGGGTGACTCCCTAAGAAAAACGTCAAATTCGCGGGTGACTCCCTAAGAAAAACGTCAAATCGCGGGTGACTCCCTAAGAAAAATGTCAAATTCGCGGGTGACTCCCTAAGAAAAAAGTCGTATTCGCGGGTGACTCCCTAAGAAAAAGGTCAAATCGCGGGTGACTCCCTAAGAAGAACGTCAAGATCGCGGGTGACTCCCTAAGAAAAACGTCAAATTCGCGGGTGACTCCCTAAGAAAAACGTCAAATTCGCGGGTGACTCCCTAAGAAAAACGTCAAAATCGCGGGTGACTCCCTAAGAAAAACGTCAGATTCGCGGGTGACTCCCTAAGAAAAACGTCAAATTCGCGGGTGACTCCCTAAGAAAAACGTCAATTCGCGGGTGACTCCTAAGAAAAACGTCAGAATCGCGGGTGACTCCCTAAGAAAAAGGTCAAATCGCGGGTGACTCCCTAAGAAAAACGTCAAGATCGCGGGTGACTCCCTAAGAAAAAGCGTCGGATCACGGGTGACTCCTAAGAAAAACGTCGGATCGCGGGTGACTCCCTAAGAAAAGCGTCAAGTCGCGGGTGACTCCCACAAGAAAAACGTCAAATTCGCGGGTGACTCCCTAAGAAAAACGTCGATTCGCGGGTGACTCCCTAAGAAAAACGGCGAATTCGCGGGTGACTCCCTAAGAAAAACGTCAATTCGCGGGTGACTCCCTAAGAAAAACGTCAAAATCGCGGGTGACTCCCTAAGAAAAACGTCAAGATCGCGGGTGACTCTCTAAGAAAAACGTCAAGATCGCGGGTGACTCCCTAAGAAAAACGTCAATTCACGGGTGACTCTCTAAGAAAAACGTCAGATTCGCGGGTGACTCCCTAAGAAAAACGTCAGATCGCGGGTGACTCCCTAAGAAAAACGTCAAATTCGCGGGTGACTCCCTAAGAAAAACGTCAAATCGCGGGTGACTCCCTAAGAAAAACGTCAAGATTCGCGGGTGACTCCGTAAGAAAAACGTCAGATTCGCGGGTGACTCCCTAAGAAAAACGTCAATTCGCGGGTGACTCCCTAAGAAAAACGTCAGATTCGCGGGTGACTCCCTAAGAAAAACGTGAATTCGTGGGTGACTCCCTAAGAAAAAAGTCGTATCCTTGGGTGACGCCCCTAACAGTCGTGTCCTTGGGTGACGCCCCTAACAGTCGTGTCCTTGGGTGATGCCCCAACGGTCGTGTCACATGGGTGACGCCCCTAACGGGCGTGTCCTTGGGTGACGCCCCTAACAGTCGTGTCCTTGGGTGACGCCCCTAACAGTCGTGTCCTTGGGTGACGCCCCTAACAGTCGTATCCTTGGGTGACGCCCCTAACAGTCGTGTCCTTGGGTGACGCCCCTAACAGTCGTGTCCTTGGGTGACGCCCCTAACAGTCGTGTCCTATGGGTGACGCCCCTAACAGTCGTGTCCTTGGGTGACGCCCCTAACAGTCGTGTCCTTGGGTGACACCCCTAACAGTCGTGTCCTTGGGTGACGCCCCTTACAGTCGTGTCCTATGGGTGACGCCCCTTACAGTCGTGTCCTTTGATTTTTTCCCCCTCCAGTCATATAATCCGAACTACGACCGGCTTGATTCTCTCCCTAGGAGGGATACGTAGGAATCCTTTCTCAAAAGGTCCAGCCATCCTTTTCCCCAGTTCACCGTCTAGCCCTCCGCTTCTTTCCCCTAGCCGCTCATTGGGATTGGGTCTTATTTTATCGATAACCTCACTTCTTCCATAAGTGACGTTGCCGAGGGGCTCTGTAAGTACACCAATCCAATTCGCGACCTTTCCAGATGCATTTTAATATGATAAAATTGCATTTAGGGGCGTTTTGGTAAATTCCCGGTCCGTTCCGAGACTGCCGGAAACATTTCATATGTTTCTCGCGAAGGAAGTACTTTTTTGTACTTTGCTCGAGTTAAAGGACCTAGAGGGAATAAAACTGTTTTGGACCTTTTGGGTATTACCTAGGAAGCTTCCAGAATCAGTTTTGGCGCCAAAAAATGGTTATTGTCACCTTGTGTCACGCGACAACTCGAAGCATGGAAAGTGGTAACGTTACGTCGTGCGACACAAAGTGACCATAGACTGCAGCTATAAATAAGACCCTACCCCTCTCAGTTTTGGATCCGAATTTCACCTCCCAAAGCCGCTCTGCCCAAATTATGCCAGAAACTCCCTCTCTCTCTCTCTCTCTCTCATACCAAAACCTCCGATTCCTCCAATTCCCTCACCTCTCACCTCTCTTGACCCAATTCCACCTCTACTCCCTATACACTTGAAGCCCCTTGATTCGGCTCTCGGCCAGTGCTCAGATCTCCATCTCGAAGTTGAATTGAAGGCTCCTGCACCTAACTTGGTGTAAGAGTTGAGGACTACAAGGGTAACACTCTCTCCTATTCTCTCTCTCTCATTCATTTGTTTTAATTACTCTCTCCCCTT
The DNA here is from genome assembly GCA_022495995.1 of Adenophora triphylla var. japonica. Taxonomy (NCBI): domain Eukaryota; kingdom Viridiplantae; phylum Streptophyta; class Magnoliopsida; order Asterales; family Campanulaceae; genus Adenophora; species Adenophora triphylla. Next base: position 148,097 of record JAFEMH010002590.1, read on the forward strand.
CTCCACTTGATAATCAGGCTCCTTCTGCCTCAGATTATCAAGTGGCAACTGCAATCTCTCTGTTTAAATAGCTTATACTTGAGTCCAATTGCTTGATATTGATGTGATCTATTTGGATTTGCAATTTGGGCATCAAGGGAGTGTGGATCTCCCGTATCCACACTCCTTTGATTGATCGCGTTTAATTCGTATTGATATTATGCTTATAATATAATTGTTGTGTTATTGTTGGATCTGCTTCTCAGTTGTGAGGTACCTGAGATGGCTAGCATATGTCACGCGACACATGTGGACATGTGGAGTCCTGTGTCACGCGACATGTCGTGACCATCTGCAGGGACCATATTTTATTGGTAGTTTGTCTGTTCATTTGCTTTAGTATTCAGTAGCTTGTTTAGATTGTTCGGTTCCTAGATGCGGTTGTTTGTTCGTTTTGCTTATAGATCTATAGATTTGGTTGATTGTGAGCCTCTACGGGGTGATCACGATGTCACTTGCGACAGATCGGGACAAGGGAGTCCTCGTCACGCGACGGATGTAATCCCTTGCAGAGGACCTCTTTTCTCTTGTATGTCTGCTTCTGTTCTTTGTAAAGGGATGTGGCCTCCCAGACAATTGGTCTACAAGTTGTAATGATCTTTCTTATTCAATAAAATGCATGTTTATCGCACTTTGTTTTATTATCATTGTTTGCACGTCTTTTGAATTATTTGGATGTCTAGATTAGAAAGACACGTCTACGGATGAGGCGTGTTGGGTGAACTCTCGGTTCTTCCCAACACGTAACCTGACCCCCGAACCCACTCTCTTTCCAAAGGTTTTTCAAAGTGCACCTCTAAGCATGGCGTGGCGACTCCCTTTTTTCCAAAAACTTCCGAAATTTTCTTTAATTTCGGGCGAGCGCACATTCACTGGTGATATCAAAATCATCATCATCCACAACTCTTTTACGCTTTGATAGAACTGAAAATAAATATCAAAAAACATTACATCAGTGCCAGCAGTATGATTTCAAAGTGCCAGTGTTATGGTTTCAAAGTGCCAGTGTTATGATTTCAAAGTGCCAGTGTTATGGTTTCAAAGTGCCAGTCTTACGGTGTCAAAGTGCTAGTATTACGGTTTCAAAGTGCCAGTGTTATCAATAGTGCCAACATTTGCTTATGTTTGCAATTAAATGTGAAAGTGCAACTGTTTCGATAGTGCCAGTGCAAGTAAATGTGACAGTGCAACGGTTTCAAAGTGCCATAGTTAGGGTTTCAATAGTGCCAACATTTGCTTATGTTTGCTTGTGTTTTCTAAAGTACCAGTGTCACGAACATAATGTGTCAATGCATTAATTCATAACAATTGGTGGAAATCGAAGAAAAATATAACTGAAAACAAGTAAAATCATACATTCGTTACGCTGCTTGCTCCTGATTTCTTTGGCTTGACCGGTCATAATGTCGGATAAGAAGTAAAAATACGAATGAAAACAGTTCGGAGATGAACAAAATCGATTGAAATTGATGAAGGACAATGACGAAATTGATGAAGAACAATGACGAAAAATCGAATTGAAGGGCACAAATGACGAAAGAAAAAATCAAATTGAACAACTACGTCGCGAGAAATTGATCCGGACCGGAAAAGCGTATAAACCGTCCGTTAAATTGAATTGCGGGTGAAAAACACGTTTATTGTTAATCTTAACAAAAAAATTAATCTTAACAAAAAAATGCATTTTTTTTACAAGATTTTTGCATAAAATATACTTTACACAATTGACACATGAAGTTGATATTTAGTGGAAAGATGGTAACTATTAACCCCCCGCCCCCTAGTTTATTCTTTTCATTTTAAATTGTTGTCGCTACGCCCTTTCTCTTTAAACCTACCTACTTCTACCCTTATTCCAGGGATGGGCCATTTACGGTTCCGATTTCGATTTTGGTTTTGGAAAAGGAAAAATTGGAATTGAACCGTCGGTTCACGGTTTCGATTTCGAGCCGGCGGTTCATGGTTTAGAACCAGCTGTTCAACGGTTTTTTTTTAATAGAAAAAACTGTTTAAAATTTTTTTTATTACTGATTTTTTTTTGCAAAAAGTTATATAAAAAATATAGAAAAAAACTAAACAAATGAAAGTATATAAAAGAAATTAGGGACGGACACGGACTACCCTTTATTTTTTTTTATTTTTTATTGATTAGGAATAATATTTTAGACTTTTTTTATTAGTGATTTTTTTTTTACCAAAAGGTATATAAAAAAAGATAGAAAAAAACTAAAAAAATGAAAGTATATAGAAGAAAAGAGGGACGGACTACCCTATATTTATTTTTTATTTTCTTTTAATTTTTTATTTACTAGGAAATAATATTTTAGACTTTTTTTATTAGTGATTTTTTTTACAAAAAGGTATAGAAAAAAAACTAAAAAAATGAAAGTATATAGAAGAAAAGAGGTACGGACTACCCTATATTTATTTTTTATTTTATTTTAATTTTTATTAACTAGGAAATAATATTTTAGACTTTTTTAATTAGTGAATTTTTTATAAAAAGTTATATAAAAAAAGATAGAAAAAAACTAAACGGATATATTCTGATGAATCTGACGGTTTCTAACGATTTCTGACGGTTCGGTTAATAGTTTCGATTAAGGTTTCTGACGGTTCCGATTCGGGCGATTTGAAACCGCCCACGATTTTTAAAAAGTGAAATCGGAACTAGACAGCCAAACCGCCGGTTACGGTTCGAGGCGGTTCCAGTTCCGATTTGTGACGGTTCCACGGTTCCGTTTCGGTTTGGACATTCCTACCTTATTCTTCTGCAAAATTATAACAAATAATAATAATACTAAATTTGAAAATATTTCTTAAAATTTATTTTTTTGGCACAAAATATTCATTCTCTTTTAAAATAAAAGTCTCTATTTTGGTTGTTTTAAAAGAATTATTTACTTTTAATTGACATAAAATACTCATTCACTCTAAATGAAAATGAGATATATTCATATGTTTCAAATAATTTTTTGTTCTCAAAATTTTCTATTCTACAATAAAATATTTATTGTTTACCCTCTAATTGTTACTCATCTTCATTTTTTTTTGAAATATTCATAATAAGGATGAATGGTGATAAATTAGGCACAAATTTAATGTTGCAGAAAGATGATAAATATAAAAAGACTTCGAGATTTTTATATAATTGTTATATTAAGAAAAATATTTTTTTCCAAATATATTATAATATTTTAGATTTTATTATACATTTAATACTATACGTGTCATTGTAAAAATATTGGTTCAAATGATATTATTAGACACAATTTTTTTTGCCATACTAGATATAAATCCTAGATATGCCACTGCTCCCTTCGTCCCCACGTGGTGGATATCAAAATATATAGCACAAAGATAAGAAAAAATAAGAGAGAGAAACAGTGAGAGAAAGTGTTTGTGATTATAAAAAATTAAATAGAAAAGAAAATGATTGAGAGTAATAGTAAGTTGATTAGTATTGTGTGAATAAAAGTAAAATAAAAGGAATGAGTGGATGAATAATGTAAACAATTTGTCATTTAAGATAGTATCCATTCACATTCACGTGAGATGAACGAAAAAGAAAACTAGCATATTTGAGTTGAGTGGACGAAAAATAAAATTATTATTCACTCACGTGAAATGGAGTGAGTATTTCTATTTGATTCTTCAAATGTTTTAATGATATACTCCCTCCGTCCGAAAATGGTTCACCATTTTGGTTTGACACGCAAATTAAGAAAATTAGTAAGTGGAAAAAATATTGTGAGTGTAATAGTAAAATAGAAGAGAAAATGAGTGGAGGAAATAGTAACTTTGAAAAATGTTGTGAGTGTAATAGTAAAATAGGAGAGAGAATGAGTGAGTGGAATAGTAAAGATTCTTTGTCATTTTAGAAAAGGTGAAGCTTCTAACGGGACGCCCTTTTAGGAAATTGATGAAGCTTTTATTGGGAAGAAAAAAGTATTTGCTTCTTAAAAAATATCTTTAATAAAAAGTAAATATTGTACTTACAATTTTAATATTTAAAGAGTGCACATGTTTATCACAATGGTATTAAACAGCACAACACTCTGTCTGTATCTATTATTATATTTGTATTTTGCAACACAAAAGTCATTATGTAAATAAAAAAGATTTGTTCGCCCCAGATTAATTTTTTATTTTTGTTTTTGATATGTCGCAGAGTAAAGTTCTTATTAGTTTGCTTTGTAACTAATAGAAAACGAGACTCGCTTGTTACAATCACACACTACAAGAAATAACACTATATACGGCGGTTAAAATTTGCCGTATATAGTGATTGGGGTCGCCGTATATAGTATTTACGGCGAATATTTCGCCGTATATAGTGTATCGTATAAAGTCGCGACGTATATAGTATTTACGGCGGAAATACAACCGCCGTATATAATCAAGGACAAATACGGCGGCTTATGGACCGCCGTATATAATGAAATATAAATACGCCGTATGTATCACAACCGTATTTGAGGAAGGTTTATATACAGCGGGTCTAGGCCGCCGTATATAAGAGACGGGTCGTCTAACACTGCACGAGTCTACCCCATTTTGACCTAATCTGATACCCTCGTCCCCCTTTGGGTATGAGTTGTCCAATGAACTTATTTACGACGGATGAATCAAGCCGCCGTAAATAACTAGTTTATTTACGGCGGCTAGATTCATCTGCCGTAATAAGTAGATTTTTTTTCCAGTCAGGCCTGTATTACTCATTTTCCCTAAAAATACATTAGCAGGAACTAAATACAAATGCAACCTGTACACACCCAAATGCAACCTGCATAAAATAACTAGGCTTCGTAATGTATACAATACAATGTCAATACAACATAACCAATAACACAAAAAAGATTGTAGCATATCCAAAACTCAATGTTTACATGCATCAATTATAAGTAGCAAAATGACATTGTAGTTTATGACAGTCTTAGATTAAATAATTGTTGCCCTTGTCTTCTTCACAATAAGCTTCCTGCCCCAAGAGCTTTTCTCCCATTTGTTCTTGACATCTGCGATAAATATCAAAGTCAGTTATGCTAGCCACCACAAGATAAGAAAAGGAAACTAACAGAAATCAGAAGGACCATTTCTGACGTCATTCATATATTTTCAATTATACTATACCTTCAAGGTACCTCTATAAAAAATGCTTTCAATAACCACCAAAAACTTAATACACTATTCTACAAGTTATGCCAGTACAAGTGTGACATTTTACTAGCATATGCATATGAACATAGAGTCATAATATTCAATTACAGAGTATTACCAACCCATTCAATTTCTACTTTATGCCAGAAAATTCTACAACGACTCAATCTACAATAATTTATCATACCAACCCATTCAAGCATAAGTTTAATTGTCAAACAACTTCTTACATGTATCAACTTAGTCAGTCCTGCTATTCTCCAGTCATTGAGCAGTAGTTATAAGAATATTGCAAGGAAAACCAATTTATCAGTATCCTGGCCTAAAACATTCCTTCTGAACTAGAGCAGTCCCACAAGTACTCCCAAATAGTCTAAGCAGTGCAAACCATTGAAGATAATACGACACATAAATAATACTTGCTATATGAAACAACAAAAGAAAGCGGTGCAAATGTTTCTATTCAGCAACCCAATAAAAGTGTAACAATTCCATCAATGGAACATTCAGATGAAATATCACAAGGAGAAGAATTAATAATCAAGAGGTACATAAGCCCTTGATATCAGTGGTCCACAGAACAACAAGAAATAATGCAGGAGGAAACTGGTTAGCAGAAAACCTTAACAAGCGAAATTGGATTACTTCTATTTCATGGTTACTGGTCTGCAAGTTTTGAATGTGGGATATTTCCTATTGTGTGCAAAGTGGTACAAATACAAAGGAACATGAGGCAAAATTCTTGATGTACCTATGGAAGAAATACAATCAGGAAAACATATTGTTTAAAGAGGACTGCATGTTTTATTCATCTTATATCACTCCACATACAAAGCTACTCAACAGCAAGAAGACAAAGCAATCTTTTGCCATGGTATTGGCTGAGAAGATGTAGCACAGTCTAGAATGTCAAAAAAATATGCATCAACTGCAAATAATTAATCAAAAATTCAAAAAATATATAAAAATAAAATCCATCACAAAAAAGCATCAACTGCAAATAATTAATAAAAAATTCAAAAAAATATATAAAAACAAAATTAAATTTTTTTAAAAAAATAAAAACTGATAGATCAAAGGTTTAAGGAAAAATCGAATACCTGGCGGTGACAAAACGAGGATTTTAGAGAGAGAAAGAAGGCAGATCTTCACTGGAGCTTGGTTCTCACAGGTCGCCCCTGCAATGGTCACCGGCGGCGAGAATCACAGTCGCTCCGCCTTCAATGGTTTTCACCGGAGCTTGGTTCTTCACCGGAGCTGATCTACAACCGTCTTCACCGGCTCCGTCTTCACTAATGACGGTCGCTCCGCTTCAATGGTCACCGGTGGCTTGAATCAAATTGCCCTAGAGGAGGAGAGAGAGAGAGAGAGGGAATTTTGTTTTTGCGCCAACTGAGAATGGAAAATTCATTTCGCGGTATTTATTAATATTTACGGCGGATATTGTATACCGCCGTATATAATGTTGCTATTTACGGCGGCTTCGTGTCCACCGCCATATATAATGTTTCTATTTATTGCGCCTCCGTGTTTACCTTCGTATATAACTAATATAGGCGGCTATATGTTAATCGCCGTATATAACTAAAATCTCATATACGTATATGCCAAATGTACGTATATAAAATATATACGGCGCCTCGAGACCGCCGTATATAACTAATATATACGGCGGATATATTATACCGCCGTATATACTCTTTATATTTACGGCGGATATAGTATACCGCCGTACTCCCTCCGTCCATTTACTTACTTCACACTTTCTATTTTGGGCGTCCACATACTTACTTCACACTTTGTTTTTTTACCTAAAATGGAAACTTTATATTATTAAAATATTAACCCTACCCCACTCATTCTCTCTCCTACATTATTTTAATACTCACAACACCATTATAATTTGCTATTCCCTCCACTCATTCTCTCTCCTATTTTACTTTCACACTCACAACACTTTCAATATAATACTCCCTCCTTAATAACCGTGTAAACAGTAACTGTGAAGCATTTAAATGGACGGAGGGAGTATATATTAGTTATATATGGCGGCTCCGTGTCATCCGCCGTATATAAGTATTATATACGGCGGACGCGTATTGCCCGCCGTAAATAAGTGTCGTAAATAGCCAACTTTCTTATAGTGACAATAACAACTCACTTACTACTTTCTATCTTCTACTTTACTTTTTATATTAATAATATTTTTTTAATAATCGTGTATAGTCAAGCTAACTAAAAACATTATTATGAGATAGATGTAGTAATAGTATACAATATTTTGTTTGTGTCAGCACTCTTATAAAAATATACTTCCCATCCATTTTTTTCCAAATGGAACGTAGCACTCTTATAAAAAAATACTTCCCCATCCATTTTTTTTTCCAAAAATGGAACGTAGGCAGTATGTAGGGATTTGAAATAAACTAAAACAAAGTAACATTGAGTATTGTGATATTCCCCATCTTATATCGAAAATATGTGGGAATTTGATGATATACTTGTTGGAATATTCATATACTCCCTCCGTCCCACCTCACTTGACACTTATTTTCATTTTGGGCCGTCCCAGCTCACTTGACACTTCCCAAAATAGCCAACTTTTTTATAATTTTATATTCACTCTACCCCACCACTCATTCTCTCTCTTCATTTTCCACCACTCAATTTATTCAACCAACACTACTATTTACCCCACTCATTCTCTCTCTTCATTTTCTACCACACATTTTTTTTATTTTATTCTTTTTTCTTAGTTCTCGTGCCCACCTCAAGGGTGTCAAGTGAGGTGGGACGGAGGGAGTATGTGGTATGAAAGTTCATAGCCCTATGACCTTGGAGCGTCATTGGCTTGAACTTAATTTGGCTAAGGGGAAAAATTCGTCTGTGGAACTGCCATGGAGGGCGGCCGCGCTAAGGCCAAGGGCGGCCGCGCTTGTCTCCAGTAACTCGATGGGAATTGCTTGTTGCTCAGGGCGGTCGCGCAATTGACGAGGGCGGCCGCGCTTGTGACGGGCTTGGTGTTTCCTGGGCCGAATTGCTGAAGGTTTTAGGTCATATTAATAAGACTTTAAAACCTAATTACCACATGTATAAATACTAACTTCCTCCAGCCGTTTTTCGTAGATGAAATATTGAAGAGAAATTCAATTCTCTTGCTTTATTTCATTGCAAAATTACTCCTTGTTCATAGAGATTCGTTCGTGAGATTCAAGGCGACTGAGATAGGACCGCCGGTGATTACCTACCTATGTGCTGATTTGTGGTACGTAATCCGTGATCGTTTTATCCTCGGAGAAATTTGCCTGTACCTGAGTTGCACCAATTGGGGGCAATATTTTCTCTTAGGACAGTCTTCCTAAGGCGACTCGATCAAATCACGATAAGTTTTTCTAACTGTTTGTTTTATTGTTTCTGTTTGTTTTCCTGATCCTGTTTTTCTTGCTATCGGTTTTGCTATTGGCTTCTTGATTGGTACGTTTTGACTTGATCAATAAATCCCCTACTGTTGATTAAATTATTTGTTTAATCTGTGGTGCTGTTAAATTTAATTTCCAACAGTCTAAGAGAAAATAATTTTATTGAATCATGTCTGGAAGTACCTCTAGCTCTCCATTTAAGTCCCTAGTTGTACATCAGATCTTCCGGAAAAGTTCGGTGGTAAGAACTTTAAGCGTTGATCTGAACGCATGAAGATCTGGCTGTCAATTAAGGGGCATGTTCAGTATCTTTGTCATCCAAATGTCCCGCTCCGAAAGCCGATGATATCGCTAGTGTGGCTCTTTGTTAAACAGTGGAAGGAAGCAGGACGATGTTGTTCGAGGATGCATTCTCGGCTTTGTCGAATGCGCTCTTGATGTCTATTGCTTTCTGCTCCTCTCATCCATTTGCATCCTTTGTGGAGTCGCTTTCCACAAAGTACAGCACCGATGACTCCGGTGTGAAAAAGTACCAAGTGGGTAAGTTCCTGAATTATCGCATGAGCGAGGGAAAGTCGGTTACCGACCAAGTGCACGAACTCCAAATCATTTTGCAATCGCTCAAGGATGCTGACATGGGACTTCCTGATAAGTTCGCTGTCATGGCTATTATTGAGAAGTTTCCTCAATCTTGGAGGGAATCGGTATGACCCTCAAGCATCGTACTGGAAGCTTGACACTCAATGAGCTGATGAATGCAATTGCGATTCAGGAGGTGCATAATGGTAACCAACCGAGCGTACCTGTGGAGGCTGCTGCTAATATGGTGACTGATAAAAGCAAGTTTAAAGGAAAAGCTGTGAAAACTCACTCTAAGGATAAAGAAAACCATGATAAGATTAAAGTTAAGAAAAATAACTTTAAGAAGCCAAAAGCAAAACTGAACTGCTGGAATTGTGGAGAAGGTGAACACTTTTCTAGGGACTGCCCGTCCAAGAAAGGAAAAGGACCACAAGGCTCTGCTGATGACCATCCTGCTGTCAACATGGTGTTGGGTCCGAAGGATTATGATGATCCCGACTCGACGCACCCGGAGTTGACGCTCGACCTGCAATGTTACAAAGTATGTAACCTCTTATCCCGAAATCTTTACCGTCTATGAACCCAACGAGTGGCTAGTTGACACTGGGGCAAATGTGCACGTTTGTGCCGATAAATTGCTATTTGTGTCTTACCGGCTAAGCGTGGTAGATCGGTGACGATGGGGAACTCTAGTACCGCAAAGGTGCTTGGGGACTGGACGCGTGGACACGAAGTTTCCTAATGGGCGCATTCTTACCTTGCATCGAGTGTATCACGTTCTGATATTCGTCGCAACATTATTAGTGGTTCTAGTTTAGTTAGGGAAGGATTTGAGATTTCTTTTAAATGTAATAAGGTCATAATTTTGGATTCGGTAGTTTTGTGGGGAAAGGTTATTCCTCGGATGATTTATTTAAAATTAGAGTTGAAAGCTGATGTCGGTTCGCACAATAATTTTAGTTCTATTGATTATCCTGTTTCTTATTCCATTGAATCTTCAAATGTTTGGCATGGTCGTTTAGGACATATTAATTATGATTACGTGAAAAGAATGATGAATTTAGATATTATTCCTAAACATGCTATTGATAAAAATTCTAAGTGTCATGTATGTGTTGAAGCTAAATCTACAAAAGGTCCGTTTAAGTCGGTTGTGAGAAATTCTGAAATTCTAGATTTAGTTCATACTGATATTTGTGAATTTAATGGCTTTTTGACCAAAGACAAAAAGAAATACTTTCTCACCTTTATTGATGATTCTAGTAAATACTGTTATGTCTATCTCGCTAATTCTAAGGATGAAGCATTAGATAAATTCATTATATTTAAGAATGAAGCGAAACACAACCGGCAAGAAACTTAAACGGTTAAGGTCCGATAGAGGAGGTGAATATGAGTCTAACCCATTCATGTATTATTGCCAAGAAAACGGAATAGTACATGAAGAGACTCCTCCCTACACCCCTCAATCTAATGGTGTTGCCGAACGTAAGAATAGAACCCTTGCGATATGATTAACAGTTTACTCATAAGTTACGAATCGCCCAAATATATGTGGGGAGAGGCTTTGAATACGGCTTGCCATATTCGAATAGAGTCCCTCCTAAACATAGAAAGGAAATTCCGTTTGAACTTTAGAGAGGTCGACAGCAAGCTCGAAACACTTAAAAGTGTGGGGGGTGCCTTGCAAAGGTACTTGTACCCGCACACAAAAGGAAAAAGCTTGGACCTAAAACTGTTGATGCTATCTTTATAGGTTATTCTGAAACAAGATATGCATTGAGATTTCTGATCATCAAATCTGAAATTTCTGGCATAGATGTGAACTCTATAGTTGAGTTACGTGATGCAACATTTTTTGAGGATGTGTTTCCTATGAAATACGGACTTCCTAAAGAATCTAACCCAACCACTAATTCCATTCCTGCTCAAGTAGAGGAGCTGACAAATGTGGGGGTTAATTCTAGTGCAACTCATTCTGACGATGAGATTGAACCAAGAAGGAGCAAACGGGCAAGGACCACCAAGGACAATGGAAGTGATTTCATCACTTACAATGTCGAGGGTGATCCTCTAACCTTCAAAGCTGCTATGGCCACTTCTGATGCCAAGCAGTAGAAGGATGCTGTTAAGAGTGAGATGGATTCTATTGTCTCTAATGGGACATGGGAATTGGTCGATCTCCCTCTTGGTTGTAGCACGATAGGATGTAAGTGGGTCTTCAAAAGGAAACTGAAACCGGATGGAACCGTTGACAAGTTTAAGGCTAGGTTAGTGGCTAAGGGATTCAAGCAAATGGAGGGAATAGACTATTTCGATACCTATTCGCCAGTTGCTAGAATGACTAAAATCCGAATGCTTATTGCATTGGCCTCTGTATATGATCTTCCTATCCATCAGATGGATGTTAAGACCGCTTTCTTGCATGGCGATCTAGAGGAAGAAATTTATATGGATCAACCTGAAGGTTTTGAGGCCTCTGGCAATGAGAAAAAGGTTTGTAAACTTGTTAAGTCCTTGTATGGACTCAAACAAGCTCCTAAGCAGTGGCATGAGAAATTTGATAAAATTGTCTCATCGTTTGGTTTCATTACTAATGAGTTTGATAAGTGTGTTTATAGCAAAAGTATTGGTGATAGTAGTATTGTCTTATGTCTGTATGTCGATGATATCCTGTTGTTTGGAACGGATATGAGGATAATTAATACTACTAAGGAATTCTTGAAAAGTAAGTTTGAGATGAAGGATATGGGAGTAGCTAGTGTGATTCTTGGCCTTAAGTTTACTCGTTCAACTAGTGGCATAACCATATCGCAATCTCATTATACCGAAAGTGTAATTGAGAAATTTGGTTATAAGAATTGCAAAGTAGCTAAAACTCCATATGATCCTTCAGCTGCACTTACTAAGAATGAAAGTGGAGTACCGATGGCTCAGTTGAGATATTCTCAAATTATTGGAAGTTTGATGTATCTTGCCAATTGTACTAGACCGGATATATCCTACTCGGTTACTAGGTTGGCTAGATATACTCAATGTCCAAATAAAGCACATTGGGAAGCTCTCGATAGAGTTCTCAAGTACTTGAAGGGAACGATTTCCCTTGGGCTGCATTACGGTAGATACCCTTCTGTTCTTGAAGGATATAGTGATGCAAGCTGGATTGCCTTTAACTCCGGGAGTTATGGCTGTACGGGGTATATTTTCACCTTAGGCGGAGCTGCAGTTGCCTAGAGGCAGTGTTCTAAAAGACCCCGCCTAAGGGGGCCTAGGCCCCGCCTAGGCGCTAGGCCCCTCTTCAACGCCTAGTTCAAAGCCCCGCCTAGGTCCCGACTAATTCCGATTAATCCCGACTAGTCCCCGCCTAGGCGCTAGGCCCGGCTCCGCCGCCTAGCATCCGCCTAGCGCTTTTTAGAACCTTGCCTGGAGGTCGATCAAACAAACTCTGTTGTCTAGGTCTACATTTGAGGCCGAACTAGTTGTCCTTGACACCACTGGATTGGAAGCTGAATGGCTTCGAGGACTTATGTCTGAGTTGCCCATGGTCAGTAAGCCCATGCCTCTAATCTCTGTACATTGTGACAACACTGCCACAATTGAGAAACTGAAAAGTGTCAAGTACAACTGTAAAACCAGGAGACACATCCAAATTAGATTAAAATCTATAAGAGATCTTGTGTCTCAGAAGGTGATAGCTGTTGATTATGTTGGTACCAAGGATAACACAACTGATCCTTTAAACAAAGGGCTAGAATTTGCTCTAGTTCAAAAATCTAGGTTGGGGATGGGTCTGAACCCTGTCTGATTCAAACGCAGTAGCAACCTAATCTACCTGAGTGGAGATCCCACAAAGGAGATTCAATGTGGTAATAACAAGCTGTGGGGTGAGTCGGAGCACCTAAAGTTAGATTGACATGTTACATGTCTGAGTCTATCCCCTGAATAGCCTAGAGGTGCTCGTAGCTGCTAATAAAGTAAAAGTTTGGAACTTTGAATGGGATCAAGTCTTTTAGACAAGATGTTAGCAGTACATCTTCTGAGATGCCCAGCTAAGTGAGTGTTATTGTTGGCCGCAATTAGAGGAATTCGGGTTATTCCTTGAAAGCACTCATGATAGAGGATCGGGACGTATGGCTTATAAGCGTCAAGTGTTCGATAGAGGGCCTATCATAGCTTTTGTCGTGTTTGTTACCAGCAAAGGCCTCTACATCCAAAGGCATCAGATTCAAGACACCCGTTCATCTGATCCTGTGGAGGTTTGCGTTGGATAACATAGGTAGTGGTTCAAGCCGGAAGGTACCATTATTGAAAGCATGGCAATGGACAATCTGTACACGTCATATTTCTATGAACTTGTGGGGGATTGTTGGAATATTCATATATGTGGTATGAAAGTTCATAGCCCTATGACCTTGGAGCGTCGTTGGCTTGAACTTAATTTGGCTAAGGGGAAAAATTCGTCTGAGGAACTGCCATGGAGGGCGGCCGCGCTAAGGCCAAGGGCAGCCGCGCTTGTCTCCAGTAACTCGACGGGAATTGCTTGTTGCTCAGGGTGGTCGCGCAATTGACGAGGGCGGCTGCTCTTGTGACGGGCTTGGTGTTTCCTGGGCCGAATTGCTGAAGGTTTTAGGTCATATTAATAAGACTTTAAAACCTAATTACCACATGTATAAATACTAACTTCCTCCAGCCATTTTTCGTAGATGAAATATTGAAGAGAAATTCAATTCTCTTGCTTTATTTCATTGCAAAATTACTCCCTGTTCATAGAGATTCGTTCGTGAGATTCAAGGTGACTGAGATAGGACCGCCGGTGATTACCTACCTGTGTGCTGATTTGTGGTACGTAATCCGTGATCGTTTTATCCTCGGAGAAATTTGCACATGCACAGTTGCACCAATTGGGGGCAATATTTTCTCTTAGGACAGTCTTTCTAAGGCGACTCGATCAAATCACGATAAGTTTTTCTAACTGTTTGTTTTATTGTTTCTGTTTGTTTTCCTGATCCTGTTTTTCTTGCTATCGGTTTTGCTATTGGCTTCTTGATTGGTACGTTTTGACTTGATCAATAAATCCCCTACTGTTGATTAAATTATTTGTTTAATCTGTGGTGCTGTTAAATTTAATTTCCAACAATACTCCCTCCCTCCGTCTCGTCTGATGCTTCACCATTTTGGTGAGGGCATACAAATTAAGAAAAGTGATGAGTGGGAGAATGGTTGTGAGAGAGAAAAAGTGAGTGAATATGACAAGTGGGACCCTTAATTTAAATGTGTGAGGAGGAAAAGTTAGTGAGAGAAAGAAGTGAGTGGAGTTGACAAGTGGAACCCATATTTTTACCATTTTAGGAAAGATGAAGCTTCTAATGGGACACCCATTTGGGTAAAAGGTAAAGCTTCAAATGGGACGGAGGGAGTATATAGAAGACTTATACACTACTACTAATTATCAAATTATCCATTGGACTTTTGAAAGTGTGTGATAGATTGTGATTAACCTAATTGAAAATGTGCTTAGTGTACCAGTTTGTGATGCCTAAATAGCGGGTCGGGCTTAGCGCTCGTATCGTTACAACTATATACCCAATTCATTCTAAATTGACAAAATTCAATAATTTAACATCTTAATTCAAGGGCAAAATATTACAATATTATTAGAGAATATTTAGCAAAAAACTTGTAAAAAATGCGTTTTTTCTAAACAATTGAAAAAACGGGGTTTTCCAATCGTCTTCTCCCTGACCTCCTCTGAACCCCAAATCGCAAGCCTCCTGATTTCCTCCCTCCTGACCGCGACGTGGCGCCATTTTCGGCGAGCACAATTAACCGATCAGAAGCCCCAAACCTGGATTATCTCACCGGACGGCGATCAACCTCGCAATATACCCCACCATATATATGCACGAAAACACATATATACAATAAAAATATAGATTACGAAGATTTGAAGAGTTGAAATTGAAGATTGTATGAAAATTGAAGTGATTTCAACGGAGCTTCTGACAATCCGAGATTAAACAAGAAAATGAGGAAGCCTAGACAGATTAGAATAAAAGATCTCGCCATGGGTGGATCTGGGGTTGTTTCGATCCAAGAAATTTCGGAACGAGTACTTGGATTTGAAGATTTACCTAGTGATCACCGAGAAATTCCCCTGAGAAGTTGCCGGAGAAGAGAGTGGGCGGAGTCTCGAGCTCGTCAATGGTGCGTCGTGGAAGAAGAAGGACGAAGGGGTTGGTGGGGGATTTGATGTGCCAGTTCTAGTGTAAACTAATGCCAGTGTATGTTTTTTTGAGTGCCAGTTCATGTATTTTAGAGTGCCAGTGCTTGTGTTTTTGAGAGCCAGCAAAAATGATTACCAGTGTTTTTGGGTGTCAGTGTATGTGTTTTTGAGTGCCAGTGCATGTGTTTTTGAATGCTAGTGCATGTGTTTTTGAGTGCCAGTGCTTGTGTTTTTGAGAGCCAGCAAAAATGTTAGTGTAACAAAGTGCCAGTGGTGTAACAGAGTGCCAGTTCATGTATATAAAAGTGCCCGTGTAAAAAGTGTCAGTGCCAGTTTAACAAAATGTCAGTTTACACTGGCATTTTATTAAACTGGTATTGACACTTTTTTCACTGGCACTTTGTCACACTGGCACTTTGTTAAACTGAAACTGACATAAACGAGAAAACACAAAACACGTTTTTTCTAGTGCTAGAAAAAATGCGTTTTTTATAAGACCAACTCGAATATTTAACTAGTAATACATACTTGTTGAAAACCTTTGAAAAAATTAGTATTACTTATACTATAAATATTTTATATTTTATAGCCGTGTTTTATATTTACTAGCTATTACTTTTCACACTTATAGATACAATTATTCAAAATATATGTGATATCAATATTATATTAAGAAAGCTCCGCCGTTCGAACTAGTGTTACATTCGTGTGTTAAACGCACTAGCAAAAAACTATTACTAAGAAAGTTAAAATTTTAAGTAATTATCTATATAAAAATTATAGATGAAGATAAAAATAATAATTGTTAAGACAATAATTTTTCATAAATTGACGATAATGTTAATGAAATAATATTACAAAATTTTAAAAAAATTCTAAATACAATCGCACCAAAACAGTTTTTTTTTTTTTTTTTTTTTTAGAAATGTAATAATATTTGGTAAGATACAAAAAATAAAAGAGCAAAATAGAAGAAATATGACTCTTTTTTTTTTTTTACGTAGAATAAATATGACTAAAAAATAATAATCCTAAAACCATGTCTATAATATATACTCGTATAAAAAGAGGATTGTATTATAGCAGAGAGAAACGCGGAGAATCGATAAATTATCCGCTTTTTAAAAAAAGTAATATTATTATACTACCATCGTCCCAAAATAAATTACCTTTTCTGTTCTAAAGTGAATGACAGTTTTTGTTCTAGAATGTGTTCCTAAATGATTTTTATAAATTTATTTTTTCATACTAACATGATGTATTTTTTTAAAAAAATTATTACTTAAATTAAATGATAAATAAACCTTAAATAAAAATTTGTCATTTTATGTGATACAGAGTAGATATCAGCATATAATGTAGTAGAAACACATTTTTGTAAGAACATGGTATTAAAAATTGTGTTAGTTGGTAGTTAGTGTTAATAATTAGCATAGTCGTTAATCCCGTACCGGCATGCGCACTGATTTGTTCACTGAAATGGTATTTATCGGTACTAGAATATACCGATATACCGTACCGGGTTTACCACACTTTTTATTTTAGTTTTATTCATTTATAATATATTGACATATTTGACATTTATTTAACATAATTTTTTCATAATCCAATAAAAAATATATTTCATATAAATTTAATAAAATAAAATTTATGATCAGGGTCAAAATTTGTAATTTTTTTTTTCGTTTCGCCGAACCGATGTGTAACTGCCGGTACAGTCCGGTTCAGGGCGGTACGGAGCGTTACAGTCCGATTCAGATCAGCGCATAAAATGGGATTGTTCATTATATGTTCCGCACCAATTTTTGACTGGAACACGTATCGGCCAATACGGGACAGGATATATAACTATGATAAATAGGGCTCTAGAATCACTATTTGTATTATTAGAGTTTTGGAGCATGAGCATGCCATTAACATTAAAAGCAAAAACAATTTCTAGAATCATCTTTGTTTTGATGGGAAAAATTACCAATAGTTTGTATTTGTGCTTTTATATATATATATATAGATAGATAGTTAAATTAATCATGTAGCACATATTACAAAGTTTCTTTAATAAATTAGAGAAATTGATTTTTTTAAAATTTGCTTTTGATAAAAACAAATTTAAATTTCATTTTAACATTCATTCATTTTAAAATGGACGGAATAGTTCCCCCCCCCCCCCCAAAAAAAAATGAAGTGGCTCAATAATAAAATAAATATTCCAAAAAAAAATATAAATTATTTTTAATTAAAATTAAATGTTAATTTTTTACAATTTATTTTCTAGAGAGTTGGAATAGTTTTAGGATTTAAAGCCTAAAAGCATGCAATCTAAATTTTTTGTTTACAATGTCCCAAATAGCATATGAATTACCACCTTACCAACCCCTTTGAGACAATAACCTAAACTCATGAATGCAAGTCTAATTTTGTTTTTTTTTTTATGAATCAAAGGGACATTTATATCTCACATATTCTCCCCACTTTTTCAGAAAACCACCAACCATCCACCCAGTGTTCTAAAAGACCCCGCCTAAGGGCGTCTAGGCGGGAAACCACCAACCATCCACCCAGTGTTCTAAACGACCCCGCCTAAGGGCGTCTAGGTCCCGCCTAGACGCTAGGTCCCTCTCCAACGCCTAGTTCTAAGCCCCGCCTAGGTTCCAACTAATCCCGACTAATTTCGACTAGTCCTCGACTAGTCTCCGCCTGACGCTAGGCCCGACTCCGCCACCTAGCATCCGCCTAGCGCTTTTTAGAATCTTGCATCCACCTATCCCCACCAATTACTTTTACCCATTTTCAATATTTTAAAAAACAATCCCTATCTACCCATTACACAAACAAAAGTCTCTATATTTTCTAAGATTCATTATTCAATATTGGAAAGGAATTGTATAACTATTTCATATGTGTTCTGATTGATTAAGGTTCTAAAAAGCGTTAGGCGGATGTTAGGCGGCGGAGTCGAGCCTAGCGCCTAGACGGGAACTAGTCGAAATTAGTCGGGACCTAAGCGGAGCTTAGAACTAGGCGTTGGAGAGGGGCCTAGCGCCTAAGCAGGGCCTAGGCGCCCTTATGCGGAGTCTTTTAAAACACTGATTCTGATGATGATGGAGGATTGAAGAAGTTTAAGAGAGAGAAAGATATGAAAATACAAGGGGTAGAATTTCGTACTCATCACCCAGCGATTCTGATAACATTAAAAGGATATGTCAGTTGCCTTCATCTCTTCAATGTTGAGAATATGGTTTCATGGCTGAAATCTTGGGGTTCCATTCATTTTTTTTTTTTGGATTTTGCCACTCCATGAGCATGACTTGAATTTTACACCTTAACTTAAGGCCTCGTTTAGGGTGGGGGAATGGGTATGCATTATCTTAGCATTTTGAAACCCGAAAATTATGAGAAATAAATATTGACATTATGTTTAGCATGCAACCATTTCTATTTTGAATAGCATGCCTACCTAATAGGTATTTTTTTAATTTAACAATATGATGTATTAATTATAAATTATTTTTTCGTTAACTAAATTTATCCAAGCCTATTTGTTTGATGGCATAAAATTATGTTTCCTAATTTTATAAAAGCACCATCTTTGTTTTTTTGTTTTTGTTTTTAATTTTGACCCACTTTACTTGTAATTTTTGTTCTATTTTATCATCTTCGAGTTGGTCTCGGAAAAAAACACGTTTTTTTAACGATTAGAAAATATGAGATGATGGTGCAGGAATGTGTCTGGGCTCAGGTATTGTGTCCAGCGAATGATTGAGCTGACTTCGGATCTGCACAACACAGGAAAACAACCGTGAAACTACGTCGGGGGTCTTCCGGCAAGCCCCTCCGGCGTGAGAATCAGCTTGTGGACTGGAAAATAGTGATAATAATATGGAGAGTGTGTGTGTACGTAAATATGCAGAAATGCATTACATTTGTCCATGATTGTGTTCCCATATTTACAGTGGATGAGGTGGAATTAGGGTTTTCATATGAACCGTTGGATTGGGTAGCTGCCAACCCTAGACTGACATAATAAAACAATGACCAAATTAACCCTACTTAAAACTTCAAAATTCAGTAAGACGGAAACCAAAAAAACGACGTAGAACAACCCTCTACGCGAGGCGCCCGCCAGGGCATTATCCATGCGGCCGCCTGGAGGTTCGAACGTCCCATTGCGATGATGAAGTATGAGGCGCCCGCATCACTTGTATGAGGCGCCCGCCTCAACAGCCGAGAGATCCACCTCCAAAACAGAGCATGAGGCGCACGCACGGCACTGCGAGGTGCCCGCACGAGACTCAAGGCTACGCCACGCGCCTGTTACTTGGCCAATTGAATCTAGAAACTCGAAGGCCATTTCTTCAACTGCATCATTCTCCCCACGCCCGAAAAAATTCGTCCTCGAATTAACAAATACTTCATCATCAGATGAATCCCCAGCATACGGAACCAAATGCTTCACATTAAAGACATCCGAAGTACGAATATGACTTGGCAGCTTCAACTTGTAAGCATTTGGATTAATCTTCGCAACGACTTCAACTGGACCAATCTTCTTAGCCGACAGCTTATTATACTCACCAACTGGAAAACGGTCTCGTGTTAAAATAGCCCACACAAAATCACCAACCTGGAACTCAACGAGACGCCTTTTACTCTGATCGGCGGCTGTTTGTACCTAGCGTTCGCGGCCTCCAAATTAGCACGAACCTTGGTATGAACTTCCTGCAACCAGAAACCAAATCGACCGCTTTCCCATGTACCTTCATTTCTTTGGGCAACGTAAGAAGATCCAAAGGGCCCTTAAGTGCACCACATAAACCACACGAAACGGACTAAACCCGATCTTGCGATTAATGGCATGATTGTGGGCAAATTCCGCTTGACACGGCTTCGATCCCAAGATTTAACATGATCCCCAACCAAACATCGCGGCAAGTTACCCAACGATACATTCACCACCTCGGTACGCCTCGATCGAGGATGATATGCACTGCTTGAAATTAAGGCGAGTATTAGCCATTTTCCACAAGCTACGCCAAAAATGACTTAGGAGCCGGGTATCACGATCGGACACAATAGTAGACGGTGAGACCATGCGGACGGTAGACCTCCTTGAAAAATAAGCGAGCGACATTAACCGCATCCGTTGTCTTCTTACACGGAATGAAGTGAACCATCTTGGAAAACACAGCCGACAACCACGAAGATGGAATCAAGCCCCCGTGTACGTGGCAATCCCAAGACAAAATCCATACTAATCTCCGACCACGGGCTGACTCGGAACGAGGTAATGGCATATACTGACCCCGCATTAGTAGCAGCCCCTTTTGCCATGTGGCACACCCGACACCGCTGCACATACTTATCGACTTCCTTACGCATACTTGGCCAAAAGTAAGAGGCCTGAACAAGCTGCAAAGTACGATCACGACCAACATGTCCCTCACCATGAAGCTCCTGTATAATCATCAAGCGGAGACTACAGTCAGGAACACATAACTGATTACCCCGAAACAGGAACCCATCATGAATCAAGAAATCGGTTTCGCCCGGCTGAACATGCGCCCGGCCACGGACCAGAAAAATAAGGATCAGCCGCAAGTAAATCACGAAACGAATCAAACCCTGGCACCTCCACTCGCATGGTCGTTAATAACCCCCGACGCCTACTCAAGGCATCAGCTACCTTATTAGTAACTCCCGCCTTATGATTGACCACAAAAGTGAATTCTTTGCGAAAAGCGATCCACCGGGCATGGCGAGCCGAAATCTTGTCTTGACCATGAAGATGGCGCAATGAATCATGGTCGGTGAACAAGATGAACTCCTGATGGAACAGATAATGTCGCCAATGTTTCACAGCTTGAACAACAGCATAAAACTCCACATCATAAGTACTATACCGTGTCTTGGCTCCCGACAGTTTTTCACTGAAATATGCCACCGGCCGCCCATTCTGACTCAAAACAGCCCCAATACCCACTTTCGAAGCATCCGTATGTAACTCGAACGGCTGGGAAAAATCGGGTAACACTAAAATAGGGGCAGATGTCAACCGCTCCTTAATCTGCTCAAATGCTATGTCGGCTTCAGTAGTCCAAGTGAAACGAACCCCTTTCATACAATCAGTAATAGGAGCCATGATACTACTGAAATGAGGGATAAAACGTCGATAGAACGATGCCAAACCATGAAAGCTGCGTACCTCGGTAATCGTAGTAGGGCGAGACCAATCCTGTACCGCTGCCACCTTCTCAGTATCCACCTGAAGGCCTGCCCCCGAAATCACATAACCCAAAAATAATACTCGAGGCACCATAAAAACACACTTCTTAGTCGCGGCATAAAACTTATTATTACGGAGCACCAACAGTACCTCACGCACATGCTGCAAGTGGTCTTCCTTCTTTGTTGTAAATAAGAATGTCATCAAAATACACCACCACAAAAATCCCAATAAAGGGTCGCAGCAGCTGGTTCATCACACGCATGAACGTACTCGGGGCATTAGACAACCCAAAAGGCATCACCAACCACTCATACAAACCCTCACGAGTTTTGAAGGCTGTCTTCCATTCATCTCCTGGCCGAACACGAATCTGATAGTACCCACTCTTCAAATCCAACTTTGTAAAAACTGTAGCACCACTAATCGATCAAGCAAGTCATCTAAACGAGGGATCGGAAACACATGTACGGACTGTAATTTTGTTGATAGCTCTGCTGTCAACACACATACGCCAAGACCCATCCTGCTTAGCTATCAGTATTGCTGGTACCGCACAGGGACTCAAACTCTCCCGGATATGTCCCTTTGCCAACAACTCCTCAACCTGCCTCCGCAACTCCTCATGTTCTCTAGGACTCATACGATAATGAGGCCGGTTAGGCAGACTAGCCCCAGGAACTAGATCAATATGGTCTTTGAATATCTCGAAGTGGAGGTAATTAGCGGGAAGCTCATCTCGGAAACACACTAGCGAATTCCTGTATCAACGGGAGTACTTGGGAGGAATTTGAACCGAATCGAGGCGCCTTCCCGATCAAAACAAACACTCTATCGATCGAAACCACCTCATCCTCAAACTGTGCGAAAGATAGGAAGGACGCACTCGAGGTCGGTGTCTCTGTGTGAGTTACCGGTTTCGTAGGAGCTAACACATACTTAGCCCCATCTACCAACAAACTATAAGTGTTAGAACGGCCATTATGAAAAACTTGTCTATCAAACTGCCATGGCCTACCCAACAAAAGATGGCAAGCATCCATAGCAACCACATCACACCACAATTCATCACGATATTTTGCACCAATAGAAAAAGAAACACGAGCACGTTTAGAAACTGTTACCTCACCGCCTTTTTCGCCACGCTAGCTTATATGGCTTAGGATGCTTTTACGTCGGAATGTTCGGTTTGGACCGCCTCCTCCGCAACGATGTTCTCACATTTGCTGAATCAATGACAAAACGACAAACCTTACCCCGAAAATCGTCTGAGTGGGTTTGAAAAATGTTGTTACGAAGCCACTCATTCTCCTCCGATGTACGCGGAGTCAAATAAGAACGGCGCACAACAAGAGAAACACCCACATCACCGGTCGAGGACTGCTTTCTTCTTCATCAAACATAGGGTTCTCATGTCTTTGCAGCTGTCATCGACCCAGGGATCCTCCTCCGTCTCATTGAATAACGCTTTCTTGCTCGCTTGTTTGCAGTCTACCTGTCGATGTCCAACCTCGCCACAACCAAAACATTTGATCTTGTTGTTCGTCCCACAGTTAAAGCGACCGCCCGGACCCTAGATGTAGTCGGAGCGGCGTAGATGTACCACCGTGACACGCCCGCCATTGCACTAATACTCTCCCGAACCCGAACCAATGACACACTGCCAAACCGCCTGATCAAGTTTCTCCACCGCAAGAGCACGCCGATGTGCTTCGACCTTTGTCCCAATATCGAACATGTTTAAGGTATCCTGTATTTGAACCCTCAACCCACCGATAAACCGTGCTACCGTCTGATCGGGTGTCTCCTGCAACTCGTTTCGGGCCATTAATTGATAGAATTCGGTGGTATAATCATCAACCGACCGCGATCCTTGCTTCAGATTCTGCAATCGCTGAAACAATATACGCTGATAATTATAAGGTAGAAACGCAGCCCGCATCTGCTTTTTCATCTTCTCCCACGACACAATTTTCGACTTCCCGAGCCTAGCACGTGACAGTTTAAGCCGCCGCCACCACGCGTAGCCCTACCACGCGCGACCTCGTGGCCACCAACGCTACACGCCTATCCTCCGGAACCTGTTTGAACTCTAAGATTTCTTCCACAGTGGCAAGCCAATCCAGGAATTCTTCTGCCTGTAACCCTCCATTAAAATCTGGGATCTCCGTCCGCATACCTGCCTCCCATCGACGGTTGTCCTCCACCACCTGAGGCCGGCATTTGTGGCCGACGGCGAAAGCTGCGGAATCTCGGGATAGACATCGTCACCGTCTCTTCCGAATCCCCTTCCGAATCGTGCTGTCTGTGATGATCACCAAGATCGGCGGATGTCGGCGAAGGTGTTCGTTGAAAGGAGTCGCTCATCCTAGTCGTTAAGCCGCTCCAACAACCCTTCCATACGTTCATCGAGCAGCCCGATCCAATGCGCTCCTCTATCGTTGGTCGCGGCATGACTCCAAGGATCTCACCGAAGTCTGATACCAACTGACGTAGCGGAAGCTAAGATAGATGGTTGATTACGGGTAGAAATTAATCAATACGCGAATCAACCCTTCAATCGCAGTCGAAATTAATCAAGACTACAAATTGGAACAAGAAAATGAATTGTTATTCAAAACGGCAAAAACTCCCCTAACAAAACCCTAAAAAATGTTTAAATACTCCTTCCAACCCTAGACTGACATAATAAAACAATGACCAAATTAACCCTACTTAAAACTTCAAAATTCAGTAAGACGGAAACCAAAAAAACGACGTAGAACAACCCTCTACGCGAGGCGCCCGCCAGGGCATTATCCATGCGGCCGCCTGGAGGTTCGAACGTCCCATTGCGATGATGAAGTATGAGGCGCCCGCATCACTTGTATGAGGCGCCCGCCTCAACAGCCGAGAGATCCACCTCCAAAACACAGCATGAGGCGCACGCCTGGCACTACTGAGGTGCCCGCCTGAGACTCAAAGGCTACGCCCACGCCTGTTACGGTCAATTGAATCTAGAAACTCGAAGGCCATTTCTTCAACTGCATCAGTTCCCTAGGCATACACGTGTCATGCAGTGATTGCTCCGCCTGATTAAGGACACTGCGGTGTCTGACATGGATAAGTAGTTTGGCTTATAAAGGAAAGTCAACCTGCACGCCTTTTGGCGCTATTACTGTTTCTATGATTGCATGCACAGAATGTCCCAGTGTCAGGTCTGACTTTATCCCAATATAGCTAATTAACCAAGCTTATTGAGGAAGCTAAGTGAAAGGACGACCTTGGAGCTGTATGTCCAGGAAGATCGTCGCCTTATCAAGACTCGACGAGCGAGTGGACGAGCGAGTCAGGTCGCTCAATGGCGACGACCGTCGCTCTATGTTGGAATGGACTCTGGCTTGTGAAGGGAAGGCTCGTCGTTAGATGGGCTTGGTCGCTCATTGGCGACGACCGCCATCTAGCGTATTGACGGGCCATATCTCCAAACCTTGATGGGCCTCATTGATTTTGATCCGTTTGTGGGCTTGGTAGCCCATAGCTCGTAGATATGTATTGGATCCGGCCCATCACAAAATATTCCGTTCATGAGATTTTGAACTTATAAACATTTAAAATGACAACTATAATCATAAAAAGTGACACTTTTAACACTTGTTAATAAGTGTCAATGTGTGGGTGTGTCATTTTATTTTAACTCGGCCAGTATGCATATTTACCCACAAGTAATTCCATGGGTAGTCAACCAAATTTTCATCGATAATTGCTAGACGGAAAAAGTCTGTGACAATGCGTCGATAAACCTTGTTGGTAATACTCATGAACGGTTTGTGAAACTCAAAATAGCCGTCAATAAACACAAAATCTGGGGAGAAACGCGTTTCTCCGTCGCTTATGGAGAAACGGGGCTTGTTATGTCGCGCGACATACCTAGCCACAAAAACTGGATATCACTTCATCAGCTTCTGGATATCCAGAAGCTTTGGAAAGGATATCCAGAAGCTTTGGAAAGGATATCCAGAAACCAAATATTTTTTCTGGATATCCTTTACAAAGCTTCTGGATATCCATATTCAATGTTCGATATCCAGAAGCTTTGTAAAGGATATCCAGAAAAAATACTTGGTTTCTGGATATCCTTTACAAAGCTTCTGGATATCCATTTCAAAGCTTCTGGATATCCAGAAGCTTTGTAAAGGATAACCAGAAACTGGCTACTTATGTCGCGCGACATAACAAGCCCCGTTTCTCCATACGCGACGGAGAAACGCGTTTCTCCCCAGACGCACTCGTCAATAAATTGCTTCCTAGGTCACCAGCCAAATAATTTGTCAGAATTTTTCGATGGAAATGTCCGTCGCTATTGCCTCTAGCTTTACTTTGTTGATTTTTTTTTCATTTAATTACGTTTAGAAAAATATATACCAAAAGTATCGTTTGCAAAAGTATTTATCAAATTATACATATTTTGAAAATCACTACTGTCAATAGCGATTTAATGCTTGACCAAATTTAAAAACACTATTGGCAATAGCGACTTCATATTTTTTTCAATTTTTATTATTTACTAAAAACCAATTTGAAAATTTCTGTAAGTAAAGCTTAAATAAATTAAATAATAAAGTACACATGAAAATGAAAATTTATTAAAAAAAAAAAACAGAAAATTAAAGAAGGCACTAGTAAAATCTGTAATTATTCAACAGCACAATATCACTTTTGAACATAACATTCACCATTCCAAATAATACTAGCAATCCCAAAACAACATACAGAATAGTTCTAACAATCCCAAAACAAAGTATCATTACAAACTAAATTAAAAAAAAAAAAAAAAGTCTAATTCAATGGCTGCTCTACCAAGCCAAATAAAAACAGGTTAAATACAATTATCACCGCTCCTACGACTTTGGGAGCTCCTGCTACGGCGACCACCCCTACGTCCACTTCCATTCAAGTTTCCATTCAAATTTAGGTATTGCCTAAATGAAGAGTTTAAGTTAGTATCGCTAGGAGGCGGCTGCTGCTGCATGGATCTCATCATTTCTTCCATTCTTTGTTGCATTTGCTGCTCCATTTCTTGATGTACTTCCTGTTGCATTTCGTACTCCATTTCCTTAACTTGGGTGTTTACATCGTTCTGTCTCATCTGAACATCATACTCCATATTCTGACTACCGAAGGAAGAAAAACACGGCAAATAACGACTGCTTAATGGCAAGTCAAAGAAACCATCTCCATACTCTCCAAATTCAGGCAATCGATCATCTTTTTGTCGCTTGTTTTGAATAACAATGGCCTTCCAAAGTGTTGGTCGAAAGGGGGGCAATTCAGTGCTTCCAAGCTTAATAATTCCTTCTTTAATAGCTTCCTCACGAGCACATATCACATATGTTTCTTATCCATAATAAAAAAAATAGTAATGACTAAAATTAAACATGTACTTTAACAAAAATAGAATGCGTAATAGTATAAATACTCACATATATATGAATGTTAACCGAATTATTTTCTTCGGGTAGCAATCTTTGTATGAATGACTTGATACGATTGTAAGTATGCTGAGTGCTGACTCATATGTTAATCAGCCTTGATTTTAAGAAGCTCAGTCACCGACTCCAACACTGTATACTTTGCACCAGGATAAACTCTCTCATTTGCAAAATTCATTCAATTCATAAACTTCTTTGAATCATGATTGGGCTCCTCTGTTGGATTTCGGGTTGAATCAAACTCTAGACTAGCTGCATTTCGAACCATATCATCTAAAGCCACAGACGACTCTACTTTATCAATCAACTGCTCAGGTTGTTGTGGATATGGCCCTCCACTACCCAAGCAAACCCACAAGAACATTAAGAACACAAAAAACAAAGCACAAGAAATCAAAGCACATAAAGAACACAGAAATTGTTAACCCAGTTCACCAATATGTTTGGCTACGTCTGGGGGCACTACCAAGCCAGGATCTTGCACTATAATATGTTTCTATGAAGTTACAATGAGTTTAGGGGCGGAACTTTGCTTAAATATATGCCCAGGAATACAACCAAACCCTAGATGGACAAAAGGAACCCGAAAATTGGCCTAAAACCGGGCCCAGAATTTTCCCTTCCCGTCAAGCGCGGTCGCCCTAGCCTTCTGCGCGGCCGCCCTCAACTCCAGAGAATTCTGCACCACGATCGAACCTCCAGCGCGGCCGCCCTTTGCTTCCTGCGCGGCCGCTCAGAACGCCAGTAGCTCCGACGATTTTCTCCCTTTTTTTGCTTCGAAATCTAACCCGGTTGGTCCTCTATCCCAACAATCTCCCACCTAGAGATCAACCGCATATATAAGCCCCGTAACCGTTCTTCAACTCATCCTTGGTGTCCTCCTAGTGCTCACCTCGATCATGGTAGTGCCATCCTCCTCTCCTATTCTCCAAGCCCAATTGAAGCTATGCACAGCTTCAATTTCTCAAGGTTTACAACCTTTGTCAACATGTCAGCCGGGTTCTCCGATCCCAATATCTTCTCCAGCCTTAAGATCTTCCTTTCCAAGAGATGCCTGATGTAGTGAAACCTCAGTTCAATGTGCTTCGTCCTAGAATGAAACGCCAGATTTCTAGCCAAATGTATTGCGCTCTGACTGTCACTGTAGAGAGCGTTACCACTTCGCGTCTTCCAAAGTTCACCCAAGAAGTTCTGCAACCATACCATCTCTTTACTCGCCTATGTCACTGCCACATATTCTCGCTTCGCAATGATCGAGCCACGATCTTCTGCAATTTAGAAGCCCAGGAGATTGACGTACCACCCAATGTGAAAACATAACCCGTAGTACTTCTCCTCTTGTCTAGATCACTTGATGCCAAATCCGCATCAACATAACCCGCTAACACGACCTCCTTGCTTGAGAAACATAGAGCCTTACCAGCAGTACCCTTTAAGTAACGCAGGATCCATTTAACCGCTTCCCAATGTTGCTTTCCTGGATTGTCCATGAACCGGCTGACTACTCCCACCGCATGTGCAATGTCCGGCCTTGTACACACCATTGCATACATTAGACTCCCCACTGCCGAAGCATATTGAGTCCTCTCCATCTTGTCACGCTCCTCCTTGCCCATAGGTGAGTCCTTCTCGGATAGCTTGAAGTGCATACCCAATGGTGTCCCTGTTGGCTTCGCCTCTTCCATGCAAAACCTTGCCAAGACTTTCTCAATGTATTCTGCTTGTGAAAGAACCAACTTACCCGACTCCCTATCCCGGTCAATCCGCATGCCCAAGATTTTTCTGGTCTCCCCCAAATCCTTCATCTCGAACCGTTCTGACAACTGAGCCTTCAATCTATTTACCTCTCTACTGCTAGAGCCCGCTATTAGCATGTCATCCACATATAACAGCAAGATTATGTACCCATTGTCCGTGTTCTTGAAGTAGCAACAATGATCCGCCTCACATCTGATAAAATCAATATCGTGCATAAATCCATCGAACTTTCTGTACCACTGCCTAGGAGCTTGTTTAAGGCCATACAAGCTCTTAGTCAATCTGCAAACTAGTTCCTCGCTACCCTTAGACAAGTAACCCTCTGGTTGTACCCTTAGACAAGTAACCCTCTGGTTGCTTCCTCTTTAATCCTGTAAACCCACTTGTTATGCAATGCCTTCTTCCCCTTAGGAAGTCTAATCAACTCCCAAGTTTTGTTGGCTTTCAATGAGTCCATCTCATCGTCCATCGCAGCTTTCCACTTATTACAAAGTGCACTACGAACAGCCTCCGTATAACATTCCGGTTCCCCACTATCTGTCAACAACAAATAATAATTGGAAGGAGTATACCTGTCAGGCGATCCACGCAACCTGCTGGATCTACGCAGCGGAATATCCGGTTCCGAAGTACGTGGTTCATCTTCAGTGACCCCCTGACCATGGTCATCATGAACCGTTCTGCTCCCACCCGAGTCTGGAATATCCACCTCTACAACTTCCGGTTCTGAACTAATATCATTAGATGCCCCCTTTCTGTCCTTGTACAATACCTGTTCATTGAATACCACATCTCGACTACGAATAATTTTGTGGTTTTGGTCATCCCAAAACTTATACCCGAAGTCATCCCTGCCATACCCAATAAACGTACATTTTACAGATTTTGCATCTAACTTAGTTCTATCAGCAGAATCAATATGAACATATGAGACGCAGCCAAATATGCGAAGAAAGGACAGATTTACCTGCTTGCCACTCCATGCTTCCTCTGGAATTCCATTCCCCAATGGTACCGATGGTCCCCTATTGATCAAGAAAGCCGCCGTGTCAACTGCATATGCCCAGAACGTCTTTGGAAGTCCACACTTCAATCTCATACTTCTTGCCCGCTCGTTCAATATCCTGTTCATCCTTTCTGCAACTCCATTGAGTTGTGGTGTGCGCTTTGGAATCTTCTCCATGCGAATACCATTCGCTGCACAATATTCCCTAAACTCACCGAGCTCATACTCCCCACCATTATCTGATCTTAAGCACTTAAGCTTAAGTCCCGTCTGATTCTCCACCAAGGCCCTCCACTTCTTGAATACCTCGAAAGCTTCATCTTTCCCTTCAAAAATAGACCAGCACCTTCCTTGTTGAATCATCAATAAAGGTCATGTAATATGACGCACCACCTGCAGAAGTTACCGGAGATGGTCCCCACAAGTCCGTGTGGACCAGCTTCTAACTTTGCTTCCTCAAAGCCCTACCCGTCCTCAAAATTACTTCTCCCCGTTTGCCAAACACACAATCTTCGCAGATCCCCACGTTGATTGTCTTCAAACCCGGTAGTAGTCCCTTTGAACAAAGTACTTTCATCCCCGTCTCACTCATGTGACCCAATCGACAAGGCCACAAATCAAGCATCACCCTTGGCCGACGCCACCGCGATACTATCCTTGGTGTTATTCGCCAAATACAATGTCCCCTCCTTATTACCCCGAGCGATCTCACAATCCTCCTTGGTAATAACCAGCTTCTCGCAGCCGAATGTTACCTTGTAACCTTCTTCGTCCAACCGCCCAACCGATAATAGGTTCTTTTTCAAACCCGAATGTGCCTCGACCCCGTTCGCATGTAAGACCTTCCCGTCCGATGCTCCTATTCTCGACATCCCCCTTCCCTTGATTTCCAAAGGCTCGCCATCCGCCGCATAGACCTTACCGAAATCACCTAAGTATAATTCTCCATCTCTTCGCATGCCCGCAAGAGTGGAATGATGCCCCGAATCCAAAGACCCATGATTCTAGTGCACTACTAACACTCAGAACCAGTACATCATCACCTTCGACTGTCACATTTACCGAATTGCCCCCACGATTGGGACAATCCTTCTTGTAGTGTCCCAACTCCTTACAATGATAGCACTGAACTGATCCCTTTGCAAACCTTGGTTTGTCTCTGATCTCCACGGTCTTGCCCTTACCACCCACCACGTTCTCCCTAGATTCAGTTTTCCCTTGTTTGCTATTACTCGGCCTTCCCCTGCTAGTAGTAGCTAAGGCCGATCCCGAAGCAGTCGATGTCCCCAACTTCTTCATGCGATTTTCCTCGCCCAAGAGAAAGTCTTTAACATCATCATACTTCAATTTGTTTTTACCTGCTGAAGCATTGATCGCTGTCACTGTCCCGCTCCAACTTCCTGGTAAAGACGCTAGCAACAAGCACGCATGAACCTCATCATAAAACGTAATCTCCAACGCAGTCAATGAGTCTATAACATCCATAAACTCATCGATGTGTTTAGCTAAGGATCCTCCCTCTTGCATCTTGAGACTATCTGTAGACACCCCATTCTGAACACATCGGAACATACTTATACCACTCTAAGTTTCGCTTTGAGTCAAGAAGTAGAAATCCACCATTTCGTCATGTTTCGTTAAGTTTTGACTAACCACAGTTAGTTTGGGACTAAACTGCATACGAGATAACGAGGAAAGGACAAAACTGTCCACAGGAGCAATATCTCGCCGCGAGATGGCGTGTCTCGCGCGAGATATCCCCACTCTGCAGATTGCAGACGACAGTTCCCTCGTCGATTTCAACCTTTTTCCGGGATAAAACTTTATCTCTCCGGCCAACCAATAGAATTTGGAGTCTGGAACCATCTTGAAGTGTTTGATCTCATCTTCAACACTTCCCCAACCCCTATAAATACTTGGTGACTTCCAAGGTTCAAGAGGTCCACGAATTTCACAACACACACATTTTGTTGGTTTCTCTCCTTGAAAGAATCCTACAAAATCACCCTAAAAACTCACCTCATAATTTGTTTGTCAACCTTGTTGATAAACAAACATCAAGCTCCAAGTCAAGGACCGAGGCGAAGCTCTGTCCGTGTCAAGAGTCGATTCTAAACTTGAGTCGAAACTCTCCCAAATCACCTCACGCAAGGTAACCCCTAAATCCCTTTCTAATTGATTGTTAGAGTGGTATAAGTCCATAGAATCTAGGATCGGCCTAGAGCCTCTCCAAATCATGGAGACGGTCTCGAAGCAATCGATCCTACATTCCGTTTAACCCCGTTAAATGGACCTTTGTTTATAATATTTAAAATTATTTTTCTCTTCTTTTGAAAACCTCTCTTTTCTTTAGCAAGACAGATCTCCGGATTGGGTGAAATGGATGCTCCTTGACCTACCCATTTCATAACCTAAGCCCCGAACCCAAATCTCTTTCAAAATGGTTTTCCTATTTTCTCCAATCGAATAATATAGGTGGCGACTCAAAACGAAAAGGATAAAAATTCTTCTTTTTCCTCACAACGCTACAGTGGCGACTCCGTTGGGGACTTAAAATTAAGAGGCTTAAACTTGCGTCAAAATTAAAAGAGAGGTTTTCAAAAAAAATTTGTAAATTCGAATTTTTTGCTCTCAGATGAGGCATGTCTCGCGGCGAGGTATCATATCTCGCGCGAGATATTGCTTCGGCAATCTGGTTGTTTTCTGATTTCTCCCGTTTGTCTCATAGTCCAAGACGAGAGCCGAACATGCAAGGGGGATCCCAGAATTCCTTATCTGCAGAGTTCCCGCATCTTAAGGCCTCCCTTAAGGTGTAGAACTCGAACCTTCGTTTCCTTTAAATAATTGATTATTATTTATAAACTGCGTGTGATTGGGTTTTATTTAATTAAAGTCCGGTCCATTGGGGATTCGGGAGTTGTAAATTGAATTATTTATCTCTCTTTCTGTCTCTTTAAGTGGAACTACGATGGTCTGAGTCTTCCTAATTTGGGAGAAACGTAGGCAACCACTTGGTGAGGCCACTATCTATTTTCCTTTTGTTTTTTTTCAAAAAAAAAACTCTCTATTTTACTCTATCACCTAGATTGACTATCACACACGCGCACTCATATTATAACTGTCATTGCACTGCATACTCTCTATAAACCCGGGACCCACACTAAGGACGGATGACGGTAACCACCTAGTCGCCGATCTCTCCGAAGTTGGACAATCTCACTTCGCGTATTCAATCCACTTAGATTGTCATATCGCGGGGAGCCTAGCCTTCCAGCCCTGCATCGCCACATTATCATGTAGATTGACCTTTTTAGGATCACTCCGTGACCGGTCGGTTTTGACTCGGTGATCTTTTCTTATTTTTGACCAAGACAAAGTCATGCAAAATTGACAATAAAGAAGGATTCAGAAAAGTCCCTTCGGAAAATGTCCCTTCGGAATGACCCTTTCGGATGTCTCTTTGAAAAAAATACATATATGTATAATCCTTCGAAAAACGATCATACATGGCTTTGTTTTACAAAAATCGGATTGATTGCTTAGTCGTTAGGTTCTGATAAAGGCCTTAGAAACCCCTCAAAACGGACTTTCCGTTCCGACCAAAAATTAGGTCTAAATAAAAATCGACTTTCCGTGTGGTTATCTCGCGCGGGACAACATATCTCACGCAGGATAATGCTTCTGTTTGCTGAATTTGAGCCTGAGCTGTTTGAGCCTGCTTCCGACTCGTTGGGGCTAGATCATGATATCTGCATCTCTTCTGTCAGTTTTCCTAAGCTACTCAACTCCAAGACTCCCAACACAATGTCCGACGTTGACAACATTCCGGGTAACGAAACTCTGTCCGAAAACAACCACAAACTTCTGGAAGAAGCCAATGATCGCCTAAAAGTGCAAGCTTCCCAAATCCACACTCTTGTGGAAGAAATTCAAGAGCTTAGGGCTGCACTAGCCAACAAAGAAAAGAAGAAGAAAAATGATTCTTCCTCTGGAGAAGAGGAGTCATACACCAAAAGGGCCAAGGATCGCCGCAAAAGCAAAGGCAAGAAAAAGAAGTACGAGTCTAGCTCATCATCTTCCTCATCTGACAATGAAAGCTACACATCCAAGAAAGAAAGCAAGGGGAAAAGCAAGAATGAACCCCTTACCATGGCCATGCTAGAAAAGAAACTTGCATCCCTCGATGTGAGTAAGGGAGCCTCGCTCTCTATTGATTACGATACCCTTCGTCAGTCCATGTCAAAGCTTCCTAGAAAGTACAAGACACCCGACATTGCAAAATTCAATGGCACCACCTGTCCCAAATCACATTTGGAGACCTACTCTTGGGCCATGCTACCTTTGGGTGTTGATGACAACCTATTAGCCCAATGCTTTCCACAAACTCTCGATGGTGCCGCTAGAGATTGGTATATGACCCTTCCACTCTCTACAAGACTCGACTGGCCACTCGCTAGTTGTACTTTTCAAAAGCAATACGAGGACAACTCCACTTATCGCACCACTAGAAGGGATCTTGAGCAAACCAAACAGGTTCCGAACGAATCCTTCACAGATTTTGTCAAAAGGTGGAGAACCAAACTAACCGAAATTGTTGATAGGCCCAGCCTAGACGAGCAAATTCACATTCTCATACAAAGCCTTAGAGAGGAATATCAAGACAAGCTAGCCGGCAACTATTTTCCTAGCTTCGCCGAACTTCACAAGTCGGGCATACGGTTAGATGACCTCATCAAACAGAAAAGGGAAGTCAAGAAAGAAAGTGGATTCCGTTACAACAAGAGCTCTTCTTCCTCTTCCAATCCCAAGGATGCATCTGTCAATGCCATTGTCTTCAATCATCCCGGAAATGGTAAATACTATGCAGTACCTCCACCACAAAAGAAGAAGAAGGATAGACATTATGACAAGATTGAAGGAATCACCCAAGAAGAACTCTTCGAAGTACTTGTCAAGAACGGGAAAATCAAACCAAGAGAAGGTGGGCCTCCAAAGAAAGATCTTCCTGCCAACCATGCTCATCACCTCTTCTGCAAGTACCACAACTTCACCGGTCACGACACCAACTCTTGCTTCCACTTGAAAGATGTCATCCAAGATTTGTTTGACGATAAAGAGATAGGATTACCTAATGTTGTTACTAATCCTTTGCCAAACAATGAGGTCAATCTGATAGAGATAGAAAGTAGCTTCGAGGACCCTACTCGTCTAACCACAATTGTGGACGAGAGCCCTCTTGAATTTAATAAATCTTCTTTCTGTTATATGATGTCTTGGGAGGAAATCTTAGAACAAAAGGAAAAAGGGTCTAAAACAAGTCAACCTACTCACACGATCCGGTCGTGTGATCACCAACAAAGACCCAAGGGATGAAAATCCTCCAAAACAAGCCAAAGCCTCATCGCCAAGCGAACCGAGGATCCTCTCTTAACTCGCTTAAAGAAGACACAAGCAAACATCTCAGCTTGGGATCTCATAGGAGCAACCCACAAGCACCGTGAAATGTTGAAAAGGCATTGGCTCAAATGACCATTTCCTCGGAAGCAACACCCGAAGAGCTCACTCAAATGATTGGCCAAGTGCAATTTGGTAACGTCATCACTTTCACTGACTTGGACCTCCCTTCCTATGGGAACAATCATCATGAGGCCCTCTACATAACTGCTAAGGTGAATGGGTACCGAATGCCACGCATTTTGGTCGACAATGGTTCTGCAATCAATGTCCTCCCAAAGAAATCCTTATCATCCTTAGGCCTCACCCACAAAGACCTCAAGCCATCCGTGCATACCGTAAGGGGGTACGATTGCACCGCTAGAACCGCTCTTGGATCGGGCCGTGATACCCGTAGAAATGGGGCAAGTCACTATGAGCATCGAATTCCAAGTCATCGACATCCCGGCATCCTTCAACTTGCTGCTTGGTCGCCCTTGGCTACACGACATAGGGGGTGTGCCCTCCTCCCTGCACCAATGCATCAAGTTCAGACACAACAATACGATAGTCACCATACACGGAGAAATGGTTACTACTAGTCCTATCCTCGAAGTACAACATAGCACTTCTGATTTCCTGTTCAGTGGCTTTGAGATTGAGAAAGAAAGCACTGTGAATGTCATAGAAACTTGCGACGAAAATGACTACTCCAAGGCACTTTGGTTTTCCGGAAGCCTTCCTGTCTGGAGAATGATGCTAGCAAAAGGGTACTTTCCTGGATTGGGGCTTGGAAAACACTTACAAGGGATAACGGAACCGCCACCGGTCCCCCCGCTTCACACAAAGCATGGCCTAGGATACATCATCTCCATCCATGATGAAGTTGACGAAGAAGAGTGGGGCTTCACTCAAATCAAGTGGGAAGGAACCACCTACAAAGGCTGCGACGACCCAAAGCCCAAGAATGGCAACCTCAAGCCATATCGAAAGACACTCAATGGCTACTTTGTTCGAGAAGGGGAAAGTATTCCCTACTTTATCTTTTCAGAACCATGGACTGATGATAAAGGGAAGCGCCAACCGGGCTTTGAAATCTTCAGCGACTGCGATGCTTCTCCAGATGAAACAGAATCCGTCCCACTAATCCCTAATGATTTGTAGGTCACGAAGACAGAAATGACAAGTGAATGGGACTTTGTGTTGGGAGAAGACATGATGCGACAGATCCAAGACCTGTGCCTGTTAGAAGACAACCGTATCCATGCAATATCCAAGGGGGACACTCCAACTACCGACTACACAAGACCGATACAAATATGATGAGCCAATTCTAACCGGCACGTCACCGGAGGACCAGCTTGTTGATGAAGACTTCATGATCAAAGAGCTTGGTTGCACTCCCCATCCGCAGAAGATAGGCCCCGTAGCTTTTACATTAGAGCGTGCTCCACCTCCGATGAACTCACTCAAGAGGAAATCGAGGCCGTGGCTGAACATGTATTCCCTTACTTCCTTAATGAAAACTTTGATCTTTCCGAGTACCCTGAGATTGCTAACATCGTGAATGATGAATTAACTAATAATAATCAATATAACGAACACGTTAATAATGAATCATACGATAAGATAGATCAAGAAAACGAACAAATCTTAAAAGAATTAGCTAAGCAAGTAGGTCGTTGTGGAAAGAATGGCCCTGTTGACGACGAGGAAATGCAAACGGTTAATCTTGGGACAACGGAAGACCCCGAGAGAAACAAAGATCGGCGGCTTCTTCAAGGGGGAAGATCGAGAAACCTTGACGGCTCCTCGGAGAATATGTCGACGTCTTCGCTTGGTCCTACAAAGATATGCCTGGTTGAATCGCCGGTTGTAGAGCACAAGATACCGCCGCTACCCGACGCCAAGCCGGTCAAGCGTAAACTACGCAGAATCAAGCGGAATGGTCAATGCAAGTGAAAGAGGAAATCATGAAGCTCTTGAATGTAGGGTTCATCAAAGTGATTGAATATCCGGAATGGTTAGCAAACACGGTGCAAGTAGCCAAGTCGAACGGGAAAATACGAGTCCGTGTTGATTTCGTAGACTTGAACAAGGCATCCCCTAAAGATGATTTCCCGCTACCGAACATAGACATGTTGGTCGATGCCACACCTGCATACGAAGTCCGCTCATTCGTCGACGGTTTCGCAGGGTATAACCAAATCCTCATGGCAGAGGAAGATCAAGACAAAACAAAGATTCACCACACCTCGGGAACGTTCGCTACACTGGCCATGCCGTTTGGTCTCAAGAATGCCGGGGCTACTTACCAAAGAGCAGTCACGACACTATTCCATGACATGATCCACAAGGAAATAGAGGTATATGTGGACGACATGATTATTCACTCAAAAGGGACAAGATGGTCAACACTTCGTAGATCTCATGAAATTCTTCAATCGACCGAGACAAAGACAAGATGAGGCTCAACCCCGCCAAATGCTCATTCCTCGGAGTGGTCAAAGGGAAAGTCTTAGGGTACATGGTCACAGAGCGTGGCATAGAAGCGGATCCCGCCAAGATAAAAGCCATTACGTACATGCCTCCACCTGCAACACGTAAAGAAGTAAAGGGATTCATGGGCAGGCTTTAATATATCAGTCGATTCATCAATCAACTGACTACGATGTGCGACCCTATCTTCAAGCTACTTAAGAAAAACACACCTCAAGAGTGGACCGAAAAATGTCAAGAAGCATTCGAGGAAGTTAAGCGCTACTTGACTTCCCCACCTATCCTGATTCCACCGCACAAGGAGAAGCCCTTGAAGCTATACCTCACTTTGCATGTACAACGCATTAGGGCTATGCTCGCTCAAGAACAAACGGCCTCCCACACAGAGAATGCCATCTATTTCGTCACCGCAGATTCCAAGCGCAGAGAAATCAACTACTCTCCACTCGACAAATCCCGTGCCGCTCTTGTTTGGGTATCACAAAGGCCGAAGCACTATATGGAAGCCTTCCTGTCCGTCTCATTGCAAAAATGGATCCACCGAAATATA
The DNA here is from genome assembly GCA_022495995.1 of Adenophora triphylla var. japonica. Lineage (NCBI taxonomy): Eukaryota > Viridiplantae > Streptophyta > Magnoliopsida > Asterales > Campanulaceae > Adenophora > Adenophora triphylla. The sequence goes on from JAFEMH010002590.1 coordinate 186,460, forward strand.
TCCTAGACAAATCAAATTTGTCTTCGAGACCGGCCAAGTGGTATTTCATGCTAGCGGGATATGATATCACTTACGTCACTCAGAAATTCTTCAGTGGCAGTGTATTCGCAGATCTGTTGGCCAAATTTCCTTGCGACGAAGTGAAGGGGGAAGACTCGCGATTCCCTGATGAGGACATCATGAGTATAGAAGAAGAAAATAAGTGGCAATTATTTTTCGATGGCGCAGCCAACTTGAGAGGGTTCGGCATTGGAATGTTATTAGTAGACCCTAACGACATCTACACTCCACTGGCAATACGTCTTGACTTTGACGCCACCAACAACACCACGTATACGAGGCTTGCATAGCGGGACTTGAGGCAGCTCTAGAACGCAACGTGACTGAACTCGAGGTATTCGGGGATTCCCAATTGATCATCAATCAGACATTGAAGAAGTGGAGGGTCCAAGATCCAACCCTTCAAAGATACAGTGCCCATCTCCAAGAGTTGGTGCAACAATTCCAAGATGTCTCGTTCCACTACCTCCCCAGAGACAAAAATCGGTTTGCGGACGCATTGGCCACACTTGCTTCTTTGGTCGAAATCCCTAAAGGAAAAGCAAGCAAACCCCTCAAAATAACACGACGTGCAACTCCTGCATACTGCGCCATTATAGATCTCCATGACTGCAAAAACAAATGGTTATCCGAATGTGCCACTGTTGGGAACTCCGAAGAGAAACCATGGTACCATGACATTTGGCATTTCATCCTAGATGGAACCATCCCACCTGAGACAGACCCGAAGACTCAGATCGCCCTTAAGAGGTTGGCACGCTAATTACGTCATCACCGCTGGCTGCCTATTCAAGAAGCATTCCCAAGGAAACCTCCTTTGTGCCACCGAGGAAGAGGCCCAAGAAATAATGGACCATGTTCATCAGGGCATATGTGGAACCCACATGAGCGGAAATATGCTCGCCAAAAAGATCATCAGACAAGGGTACTTTTGGCTGACCATGGAAGCCGACCGTACCAAAATGGTCAAGAAGTGCCACAAGTGTCAGATACACGCCAATCTTCAAAGATGCACCGCCTTTCTTGCTGTACCCTATGACTTCTCCTTGGCCGTTCTCTACATGGGGGATAGACGTGATTGGAAAAGTCACACCCATAGGAGCCAACGGACACTGCTTCGTCCTAGTAGCCATCGACTACTTCACTAAGTGGGTTGAGGCCGCCTCCTACAAAGTTCTGAATGCCAGAAAGGTTGCAGAATTCATCAAGCACAACATCATCTGCCGGTATGGGGTTCCGCAAGAGATGATATCCGATAATGGGTCCCACTTCGAGAAGGAAACCGATCGCCTACTAACCGAATACAAAATCACAAGACACAAGTCGTCTCCTTACAGGCCCCAAACGAATGGAGCAGTTGAAGCCGCGAACAAAACGATCGAGACTATCATCAGAAAAATGGCAGTCACTGGAAAAGATTGGCCCGACAAGCTACCATTCGCACTATGGGGATACCACACTTCAGTCCGAACAGCTACAGGAGAGACTCCCTACGCCCTCACATTCGGAATGGAGGCTGTCTTACCGATAGAATTGGAAATACCATCACTACGGGTTCTCCTAGAAAACCAAGTGAACGAGGTCGACTGGCTAGGAAGCAGATACGAAGAGTTGGCCCTGTTGGACGAAAGAAGGTTGAAAGCAGCCGAACACACTCAAGCTTACCAAAGAAGAATGGCAAGAGCTTTCAACAAAAAGGTCAAGACGAGGAACATCAGAGTAGGTGACCTGGTTCTCCGTGAGCACCGTCCTGGACCTTTCAACCCGCTAGGCAAGTGGGGACCAAGATGGATAGGACCCTACATTGTGAAAAAGATATTCTCTGGGGGAGCCCTTCAGCTGGTGGACTTAGACGGAGATCAACTACCAAAGCCGGTCAACATGGACAAGCTCAAGAAGTACTTCGCGTGACTTGGCCTCCTCAAAAGAAATCGCTCGCTAGGTTGAAAATCCCGGAAAGGACGGCCTAGGCAAAAATTAGAGCTAGCACAAGAAAAGAAGCCCGCTAGATTGAAAACCCGAAAGGGCGGTCTAGGCAAAAGAAAGGGTGTGCATAAAAAAAAAAAAAAAAAAAAAAAAAGAGGGAGGCTTATCTCGCGCGAGATTACTCCTCGGCACGGAATCGTATTTTGTCCTTTTCTCAAAAATGAACTACGTTAGACCTGAGCCTCTTATTTAATTGCTGTAAAAGAGGAACGTAGGCAGCCTTCGGGTTCGGTCTAATCAAATAAATAAATCTACTTTTGTCCTTTATTAATCAAATGCATTTTCATTAATGACAAAAGGGAAATCCTAACCACAACGACTAATTTGCTAAGCTAACAAACTCGAAAAAAAATACTAATAAAAGCAAAACAATTGATCTATTAAAGCAATCTCTTGGTACTCCTAAAAGATCTAGCCTTTCATTGACTTGGTAGGCCGGCGGACATGATCTCCACCGTCGTCGTGATCCTCCTTGCACTTTGAGCCCCGCGAAGCAGAGCATCCCTCGAGGCGATCAAAAACAGAGTCAAGGCGATCAAAAACAGATCCCGAGAGCCTCTTGAAGACATGGGGCCTATCTAAAGATTGCGTCTTTCCAGGCATCCCCTTGCTTCGCCTCTCGTACCAATCCCCATCGAGAAAATCCTGAGTTGGATCAGTTCGCACATTAGCAGGATCAGACTGAGCCTCGCTCCTTCGCAAAATACTGCTAGCTACAAAAGAATCTCCTAGCAGTGAAAGCCGCAGATCATCAATCTTCTATGTACTAGGGTGACCGGTATGAAGGAACCAATCCAAGTACTTATCAGATAAGAAGATACTTGCATTAAAAGTTCGAAGGTTCGACCAGCGATCCCGACTAGTTCCTTCACCCCATGCTTGAGCTAGCGCCTGCGCAAACTCTACACCAATATAAGACACTTCACGAGAAGCTCCTTCGAAAAGATAAGTGTCCCGCTGCCGACCAAGCCGACGGAGCACCCGCTTGGGAAAATAAAAGGAGGAATCTCGCAAACCCGAAGAACAACCCCGTCAAAACCCTCGTATTGGCAACATACTTGTTCAACCTCCAATAAGGTGGACACCAAAGAATGTCAGCAGTTTCGGTCTTCGCAATCAACTCAGCCCATTCATCCGCTGAAAGATCCTTGATCAATAACTTTCGCGTATGATATGTGAAAGGGGAATATTCCAATGGGGGACCCACCAACTTGAGATGCTCCCTAAGCCAAATGGTCAACAGAAGAGGACTCCCTTGAGTCATGACACCGGTCCTATGTAGCTCGTCAAGACCATGCAGGGTCTCACCCAAGATTAGCGGAATAATGTTCCTAGAACGTTTTCTAGCATGCAGAACAATTTCCATCAGTTGGGAGTCAACCAAGCCGTCCCTACATGTAAACAGAACATCTCCGAAAAGAGAAAGGGCCAGAAAGTTCCGTTTATAGACATGAAAAGCGTCATCATCCGAATCACCGCTGAAGCGTTCTGGAAAAGAAGAGCAATCAACCCACTTGCGGTGAACCAACTCATAGCAAGTATCAAGGGGGATCCCTAATAATTCATTCAAAGCCTCCGAATGATTCCTGTTGTACTTAGGAACGGCGATCTCGCCAGTCAGAGGCATATCCAAGATAATAGCAAATTCCTCCATAGTAGGTACCATCTCGTTCAAAGAAAAATTGAAAAGATGAATAGAGGGATCCCAAAATCGAGCAGCACCCTGCAAGAGATTCCAATCCGGTTGGAGGTTCTTCAAGGTAAAAAGGATTCTGAATCCGAATTCTGCAATAAACTTATTGCGAGATCGGTTGCAAAACGACCTCACAAAATCCCTTGATGCTTGCTTGAAAGATGCAATCACTTCAGACGACAGAGAAAAATCATCAACAATCATGGACGTTGGGGCAATCTCCTTGGACACAAGATTTTGGGGGAAACTAGTTTCTCCTTAAGTTATAGAAAGTCCTGTTTTATAAACTGTTCCTAAATATTCACTAACTACTTACAAGTAGAAAAAAAGTGGACTTTTTATAATTTATGGAGAAACTAGTTTCTCCCAAAACTTGCTCCTCCTTGGAAGCCATGGATCACAGGGTTGAAGGAAAAGACAAGAGTTTCACCCTAACAGAATATCTCTAGAGTTTGAAAGGCTAGAATGAGTTATCTGGCCGGACTACAGGGTGATTTTATAGGGAAAACTGACAAAGTCCTGTTCGAAAAAGGAAGAGATTTCTGCCTGTATAGCGTGTCTCGTGCGAGACACCTTATCTCGCGCGAGATATCCCTACGGCAAAACAGCAATGTTTCTGCTCAAACAACAATCTAGCCCCGACTTGACAAATCAAGTCTCGAAAAACCTGTGTGTACAGTTCATAACATGCACCAAGATGAGGGCTCAAAATTGTGGCCTAGCGGCCATTCCATTCCATTTTCAAAAACATGGAAAGTCGAGAAAGTTAATTAATTAACTAATTAGACCTAGGATTAGGGATTAAGAAGAACCATTGTTTGTGCTACCTACTTGTTCCTAACATGTACCAAAAGAAAAGAAAAATTGTCTGGGCCCACACGGCCAATATGTACAAATCATCGGAAATCAAATAAAGAGAAAAGGAGGGGATCACGCCATCAAATCGCTCGAGCCGCCGACACCTTCGCCATCACCACCACGGGGGCTACCATCCCTCCTCGATCTTTTGGCTCCGCAAGTAGGGGTCACCGCCGAGGCCACTGTCGAGGCCGCCAAAGAAGCCTTGTGAAACAGCCTCTCGGACAGGTCCGACACCAGAGCCATCAGTCCCGCCATCTTGGTCGCTCCATAGTTGTAATCGGCCGCGGACAGAGTGACCTGACAACCAAAGAAAAAAGAAAACGTTCAGATGAAGTCGGACATATACACTTATATGGACGAACGCGAGATATACCTTCTGGAAAGTGACCAAATTGTCCTCGACAATAAGCGTCTACGCAACGTCAAAATTCAAAATTTTGACACATTTACCCTTGGAAATGATAAACTAGCAGGGAAATGTGGAAAAACCGGCAACGCAAGTCATGGAACGAACCAAATGTGACATGATCACGATCGCCCGGTACGACACCAGTCGCCCGAAAACCGAGTGGTCCAAAGATCAACTCAATCCACATGATTCAGAGCCCAGAAAGGTGAATCATCAAAGAAAAAGCCCGGTCCAACGCCCAAACAGGTGGATCGTCAAATCAAAAGCCCGATCCAACGCCCCAACAGGTGGATCGTCATCAGAAAAGCTCGGTCCAATGCCCAAACAGGTGGATCGTCATCAGAAAAGCTCGGTCCAACGCCCAGACAGGTGGATCGTCGAACCAAAAGGCCCGATCCAACGCCCAAACAGGTGGATCGTCATCAGAAAAGCTCGGTCCAACGCCCAAACAGGTGGATCGTCGAACCAAAAGGCCCGGTCCAACGCCCAGACAGGTGGATCGTCGAACCAAAAGCCCGATTCAACGCCCAAATAGGTGAATCGTCATCCCCAACAACAAAAAGCCCGATTCGGAGCCCAGAAAGGCGAATCGTCACAAAACCGACAGGACTCAAAGGACCAGAAAGGTAAGCCTTTGTTTTCAAACATATTTCCGCAGTTCTGAGCCCGCATGTGCGAATCTTCAAACAGACAGGTATATTCTGAATTGGGTCTTAATTTGATTCCTCAGTATGAATTTACCTTTTCAAAAACAAAATCTCCGCGATTTTCAAATGATTTTCAAAATGCCTAAAGCAGCCTTTTCGTGTTTTGGAGTCGAACTACGTCATGGTCTGATTCTCCGATAGAGATACGTAGGAAGCCGTGCGGTCCGACCATCCCGATGTTCAGAATGATGTCTTTTCTATCGTCGACATGACTTCTTTCATAAGACATGTCGCCGAGGGGCTCTGTAGACACCCCATTCTGAACACATCGGAACATACTTATACCACTCTAAGTCTCGCTTTGAGTCAAGAAGTAGAAATCCACCATTTCGTCATGTTTCGTTAAGTTTTGACTAACCACCGTTAGTTTGGGACTAAACTGCATACGAGATAACGAGGAAAGGACAAAACTGTCCACAGGAGCAATATCTCGCCGCGAGATGGCGTGTCTCGCGCGAGATATCCCCCCTCTGCAGATTGCGTGCACGACGGTTCCCTCGTCGATTTCAACCTCTTTTCGGGATAAAACTTTATCTCTCCGGCCAACCAATAGAATTTGGAGTCTGGAACCATCTTGAAGTGTTTGATCTCATCTTCAACACTTCCCCAACCCCTATAAATACTTGGTGACTTCCAAGGTTCAAGAGGTCCAAGAATTTTCACAACACACACATTTTGTTGGTTTCTCTCCTTGAAAGAATCCTACAAAATCACCCTAAAAACTCACCTCATAATTTGTTTGTCAACCTTGTTGATAAACAAACATCAAGCTCCAAGTCAAGGACCGAGGCAAAGCTCTGTCCGTGTCAAGAGTCGATTCTAAACTTGAGTCGAAACTCTGCCCAAATCACCTCACGCAAGGTAACCCCTAAATCCCTTTCTAATTGATTGTTAGAGTGGTATAAGTCCATAGAATCTAGGATCGGCCTAGAGCCTCTCCAAATCATGGAGACGGTCTCGAAGCAATCGATCCTACATTCCGTTTAACCCCGTTAAATGGACCTTTGTTTATAATATTTAAAATCGTTTTTCTCTTCTTTTGAAAACCTCTCTTTTCTTTAGCAAGACCGATCTCCGGATTGGGTGAAATGGATGCTCCTTGACCTACCCATTGCATAACCTAAGCCCCGAACCCAAATCTCTTTTAAAATGGTTTTCCTATTTTCTCCAATCGAATAATATAGGTGGCGACTCAAAACGAAAAGGATAAAAATTCTTCTTTTTCCTCACAACGCTACACTACCCATCTTGCGTATCAAATCAACCTTGTTTGCAGCAGATGGAGTTTCAAATCTCTCAGTAAGATAATCCAATACCTCCTTTGTGGTTTTTGCCTTCTTGGTAGTCTTCGCAATCCACTTTGACAAAGTAGATCTGACCACCCTTAGGGCCTTCCGATCCATGAGTTCCCAATCTTCCTGCTTTTCTTCTTCCGATTTGACACCCTTTAGAGGCTTATAGAGTTCTTTGTTATACAGGAGATCCTCTATCTGCATCCTCCAGAATCCGTAGTCAGACCCATCGAATTTCTCAACCGCCTGTTTGTCCTTGCCCATTCTTGATTGCTTGACAACACCCAATCGCTCGATAAACCAATATTACGATTAAACCCTGATCTCGAACCAAGGCTCTGATACCAGTTGTTGTGGATATGACCCTCCACTACCCAAGCAAACCCACAAGAACAATAAGAACACACAAAACAAAGCACAAGAAATCAAAGCACAGAAAGAACACAAAAATTGTTAACCCAGTTCACCAATATGTTTGGCTACGTCTGGGGGCACTACCAAGCCAGGATCTTGCACTATAATATGTTTCTATGAAGTTACAATGAGTTTAGGGGCGGAACTTTGCTTAAATATATGCCCAGGAATACAACCAAACCCTAGATGGACAAAAGGAACCTGAAAATTGGCCTAAAACCGGGCCCAGAATTTTCCCTTCCCGTCAAGAGCGCGGTCGCCCTAGCCTTCTGCGCGACCGCCCTCAACTCCATAGAATTCTGCACCACGATCGAACCTCCAGCGCGGCCGCCCTTTGCTTCCTGCGCGGCCGCTCAGAACGACAGTAGCTCCGACGATTTTCTCCCTTTTTTTGCTCCGAAATCTAACCCGGTTGGTCCTCTATCCCAACACAGGTTCCCTCACCGGATCACGTATAACCAGTGTTCTAAAAGTCCCCGCCTAAGGGCGCCTAGGCCCCTCTCCAACGCCTAGTTCTAAGCCCCGCCTAGGTCCCGACTAATCCCAACTAATCCCGACTAGTCCCCGCCTAGGCGCTAGGCACGGCTCCGCCGCCTAGCATCCGCCTAGCGCTTTTTAGAACCTTGCGTATAACAATGGGACGATTTTGAACACTTGTTTCAATTAGATAGCTGATGTGGCGGATTTTGTATATATATTATTCCCCTTCCTATGTGTTTTCATTCATTTTGATGTACTTAGACTAGATTTGATGTAATTGGGGCATTATTTATTATTTGAGCTTTTATTGTAATCCGGGGGTAAAATAATCGTATTTATTTAGTTACTTTTCCGGATGTAATTTTGGTGAGCTTCAAAGTCATGCCTCGAGTATCAAGAATAGTTAAAGTCAAAGCAAAGTCAAAGTCAACCGAAGCGGAGGAGTATAGGTTCAAACTGCAATTTCTGAAAGTTGAGGTGCTGTTCTGCATTGTTGAAAAGTCCAGGAATTGATGTGAAGAATTAAAAGACTATAAGGACCAAACTGCAAAGCAACAGAGTTCGGGAACCAGAAGGAAATTATGGAAAGAAGAAGGACCAAAGTGGAAGAATGAAATTAGGAAACTAAAATACTCAGCACGTGGGTGACAAGGCGTGTGAAATCCAAGGGAAGTTGACCGAGGCAAGGCGTGTTGACCTGCTGGAGTTTTATTGTTATTTTATTTTTTTTTCTTTTTCCTTTTTCTTTAATTAAAATAGGTTTAGTTTTATTAGGGAGGAAGTATAAATACTCCTTTTGATAACTTAATTAGGGTTCATCTTTTAGTTTATTTTTCCTAGAGATAGTTGAGCTTTTCCATGGAGAACTAAACTCCATTGCTTTGGATTTGAGATCTTGATCCGGATTTTTATTTCTATTGAGGTATTTCTTTTTCCCAATTAATTCTTGTTCATAATCTTGCTTGTATTGATTTAGATTGATTTCTAGGGTTTGTGAATTTGGCCAATTCATTTGTTCTTTATTGATATTTGCTAGATTACTCGTTCTGTGCCAGAATTAGGATTTTCATTGTAGCATCTTCACGAATTGTGTATGTGCCATAGCAATTCGGGAAGTAGGCAAGATTAGACGATTATCTAATTAACCTTAGAATGCGTTCTTGATTTTAGTCTCTTAAAACATCATCAATTAATCTTTAGACTTTCTCTGTGCCAGTTTATGTTTAAGTTTAATTAGGGTTTATAGTGAGTGTGCCACTGCTATAAACTAAACTGAAAGAAGAGACAGAGATTGAAATACATCTCGTAATCAAGTGAATAAAATTTACGGTGAAAAGAATTATCAGTGATATTAGAATTAAAATCTGGTGACAGTATCAAGTCTGAAGTTTCTTTAAATTATTGTTTCAAACCTTAGTTTATTTTTCCTGTCTTAGGAATTAATTAAAAATCTCAATTAAACCCCCAATCTGGTAGGCGTGCGACTAAGCTTAATTACATTATTAGTGACCGAGTTTAGGTCTAATTTAATAGGCGTGCGACTAAGCCTACCAATAGCGCTCTATATCTTGTAATCATCAACAAATCCTACATTCATAAAGTGATTCTTTACAAATCCATTACAATGAAAATAGTGTAACACCCGTGCGTTAAACGCACGATCACAACACTTTGACAACAAAAAACAGAGCCTATTGATTTGGCCCAAGAGTGAAACCAAAAGATTATAATGAAATTTAATCATCATTTTTAAAATCTTTAAGACTCAGTTTGGCCCAAATAAAAAAAAAAAACTAAAAATATGTTGTAAAAATGTTTGAATATTCAAATGGAATTATGAAACTATTATTATTAGGAGAAAAGTGCATAAATCATTTACACGTATATTTACGAAAAGGACGGCATCCACGAGATGGAAAGCCATTCCATTAAGCCACCACATATGCACATAATGACCAAGAGCCATAGGCAAAGTCATCATGTCGAGGAAAAAACCAAAGTTCCCTAAGAGCTTGCTCTTCCATTCCCATAATGAACCTGCAGAATCTTTTTCCATTTAGAAAAACAAGTAAAAGAAAAAATCAATATTGAGCAAGAATAAAGGGACAAACACCAACCAAATAATCCAATACCACAAACATTAAACGATAACATTGCACAAAAATACTAGAAAGAGGACTAATAAAAACAAATGCTCTTCCCTTATGAACCACATTTCAACAAACATCAGCCATAGTTTATAAACGGATGATGTGCATGAAATGGCGGCAGAGGATACTTTAGATATCACTCAGATAGCATATCCTTCGTATGATAAAGATAAGTAGCTCCATAAAACAGACAATACCAATGTCATAATAAAAATGAAAAAAAAAACAATAATAATAATAATAATAACAAAATCACTAGGTAGCCATCTGCAGAGCAATGTAATCAGAAGCGATGACAAAATTTGCTTTGGACTAATACAGAGACTTAGATCACAATAATTTCTGAATACGTAAGTGACAAGTCCCTTCCATACATATGCACAGCGAATCATAAAAATTACACAGTATGTTTGGAAACTAACTTGATACAGATATATCAAAGAGCTTTGATATACCACTGCTTTAAGCTGAGTGATGAAGGCATATATCAAGCAATTGAAATCCATGAACAACAATGGCCTGAAAAGAACATTTCAAAGACCCCAAAAACTTGTCAAGTAGAGTTAATTAGTGTATTGATTAACCGAAGAACTGAAAAAATTAGCAGAGGATGAAAGTAATACAGGGTCAGGGTCAGTACCTTCATTAGTTATACAATATTACACATTCTTCATTATTACATAATTTTCTGTGTTTTAAGAATCGATCTTTCAATCATAAATTCAGATATCTCTATATATATTTAATCCCAAATCTATGTTCTTTCTTTTCTTTTTTATTTTATTTTATTTTATTTGATTTCTGATTTTCACCTTTGTTTTAAATAATTGAAGTAAAATGTTGGTGAAATTGTGTTTGATTTTATTGCCTTTTCTCATTCTTGAAATGTTGGCGAAATTGTGTTAGATATCTTTTCTTTATTTGTTGTACAAAAGTGCCTGAGACCAGCCAGAGTTCACAGTTGGAAGAAGCCCCTACATGAACTTCTGAGAACTGCTTCCATCAGAACTCTCCGATCATTTATTAATTTGTAAAGCATCTTAGTGTTTGAGTTTATTACAATCATCACAAAGCCGTCTCACATGATAAATATTCTTCAGTGAGAAACAGAAAAATGTCAATAAAACATTCATATCTCATTGACCAGATTATGATCTTTAAATTGTGTTATACTCTGTAGCTAACATATGTGATTGTAAAGTTCTAGAAGTCAAACTATATTTAAGTTTCCACTCAATTTTTTTTTTATGTTGATGATCCATGACAATATCACAGCTTCATGTTGCAGGAATATATGTGGTATGTTCACAAACCCCAAAATTTAGTAAGCATAGATCTAATTTAGTAGGCGTGCGACTAAGCCTACCAATAGCGCTCTATATCTTGTAATCATCAACAAATCCTACATTCATAAAGTGATTCTTTACAAATCCATTACAATGAAATTTCTTATTATTACACTTTTTGTAAGGACATCTAATTTTGCCATCGTGTATGCATTGGGGATGCACTATAGAAAACTCCACGAAATGTTTTAAACTCTCCATAAATGTAGTTGTGATGCCCGTTCTATTAGGATTTCTAAAATTAGCTATCTAACTACGATCTTCCCTATACATATTCAACTCCTGCATTTTATAACATTATAATTTTTAAATAAAATTAATATTACCATTCCATAAATATGAATTCTCAACATAATTAACAAGGCACTTCATTTAGGTTTATAATTGGGGTCAAGTTTCTATCCCATCTCAAAACGTACGATTCTGTAAACTGATAATATCATTTGTCTCTATGCTTTATAGTAAAAAATTAAGAAATTTTGGAAGCATAACACTTAGCTCTCAAAGTGCACGACGTAGGCAATGTCAATCAAACACTATCGTTTGAAACAGACAATACCTAATCAACCTTTGTACAATATACACCTATAGAACAATAGGAAATGCAACAAAAATATCTTAACTATTGACTATTTAAGCAATCCTAATAGATAAAGATATTATTTTTAAAAAAAAACATATAATCGTGCATTTCAATACTGTTCGCGCACATACAATTCAAGAAACAATAACTACATGAGAAGTTAAAGATTCTTGAACGGATTTCCAAACACTGCAACGTTACATTGTAAAATGACTTTTAATTCATTATCGTGAAATGTGCAATAATAAATTAATATTTATATGCATCTATAAGTGTTTTTTTTTATATTTAGTTACTAATATTCAGATAATAGATATTTAATTTTTTTATAAACTAACTTCGTTTAATAAAACTAAACTTTTTTTTAATAAATTAATTTAACTTATTTATAACTCAGTGAAGAAACTAATGAATTATCTAACAAACCTAACAGATCTAAACAAATTAACGAATGTCCTCGTGTCACCAGTTCAAATCTGGTTCCTGACACACGATTAGCCATCTCGGTTTTTCGAGATAGACCCCATCTATTTTCTAGATGGGTAAAGAGTTTTTTAGACAAAGTATCTAAAACAGTCGATTTAACAAAAATAAGGCATGTAATTATTGAACAAACCAACAATTTTTTTTTAACAAAACTAACAAATAAAACAATAATAAAAAATAGAAAATTGCCTCCAGCGATCATAGCCTCCAACAAATTAAAAACACTTACAAGATGTATATTCTAAAGAAACTAACGAAAAATAACAAATATTAACAAAAATAAAAGAAAATAATAGAATAAATGTTTTCTTTATCGTGGTTATAAATAATACTACTCAATCCCTAAATGAATGTCTCGATATTCTTTTGATTAAGAGCAAATCTGGCCATTCATTTTGGTGGGACGAAAGGAGTAAAATAAAAAACCAAGGTTATATCCATTTGACTTTTAAATTGTTAAGTAGTAATTAATGGAAATATATAGTATATATATTTTTTTTGCTTATGGAGCCTAAAAATGTAAGAACAAAGAAAAGTTGTCCCTTTTAAAAAGTTTCAGAAAGGATGGAAGACTTATTATTTAAGAGGGTTGCTACTTTTACATATCTTCTACTAGTAGTTGCTATTAAAAATTTTGAATTTTCCTTTTGTGTTTCACTAAAAGGTAAATAGGTCGATAAAACCCCTCTCATATTTATAAAATTGACCTACTTTTGAATGAGTAGGTTGGGTGACTATAGTGATTGCTGCCCATCAATAATAACAATATACTCCCTCCGTCTTCAACCTAGATGCACACTTTGACTTTTCACGTAAATTAAGAAGGGAGTATTATATTGAAAGTGTTGTGAGTGTGAAAATAAAATAGGAGAGAGAATGAGTGGAGGGAATAGTAAATTATAATGGTGTTGTGAGTATTAAAATAATGTAGGATAGAATGAGTGGAGAAAATAGTAAAAATTCATTTCCATTTTAGAAAATATGCACATAGGTTTGGGACGCCCAAAATGAAAAGTGTGCACTTAGGTTGGGGATAGAGGGAGTAATTTTTTTCCTAAAATTGAATAACTTTTTTCGTGTCACGATCTTTTGAGTTTTTTTAATTTTTTGAAATCTTTGAATTTTTTTAAAAACTTTCTCTCAATGATTTTTTTTTTTCATAATTCAATACTCCCTCAGTCCCATCCGGAAAGGCATAAAATGGGTATTGCACGGAATTAAGGAGAGTGTATAATCAATAATGAAATAAGTGTTGAGATGAACTGGCCGAAGTGTTGCGGATAAGCCAAAATTTTCGCCTGAGATGCGTCGCCGGAGAAACAAGACAACAGAGCTACAAGAACTAGTATTAACAATGACCAGGACTGCAAATCTACAGAAAAGACTTCAAAGAAATGTACCAGATACATACCACCGGCCGAAAACTAGCTGGAAAAGATGGGAGACGCCAATAAAGATATCGGAGGCCAGAGTCGTCGCCGGCTAAGGTTCGGCAATGGGACGGGGGCGGAGGAATTCCAGATGGCGCCGTTTGGAAGGGGACCCCCGGCAGGGGAGGGGAATTTAGTTAGGGTTACGTACAGAGAGAGTGTGTGAGTCGACATAAAAGAAATTACTCCCTCCGTCCCGGTAGAAGGGTCGCCATTTTAGGGGTGGCACGCAAATTAAGGAAAAGTGTGAGAAGAAAAAATATTGTGAGTGTAATTTGAAAATAGGAGAGAAAATTAGTGGAGGAAATAGTGAATTTAAAAAGTGTTGTGAGTATAGAGGAGAGATAATTAGTGGAGGGAATAGTGGATGGGTAATAGAATATTAATAAAATATTTCCTTTTTAGGAAAGGGTGGACTTTAAGCGGGCACTGGCTTTTAGGTAAAAGTGACGACGCTTCAGATGGGACGGAGGGAGTATGTATCTGGGGCCTGGGCTGGCCCATTTATTCTAGCCATTTTACCGACGGATTTTAAGCATTCATACCGACGGATTATTTTTAAAACATCCAAAACTTTGCATGTGTCAGACTGTGAATGTGTGCCCAAATTCTAAATTTTTATTTTTAAATCGGATTTACGCGAGTTTGAAAACATCCGGTTTAATTTGAAAAATGGAGTCGCCACGCCATTTTGATTTCCTCAAAACTTTGAAAAAAAGGTTTTTTTTAGGGTTCGGAGGTTAAGTTACACCTTGGGAAGAACGGATCGTCGTTCACCCAAGGTGCCTTGCCGTAGCAAGTCTCCCTAGATTCCATTTTTCGTGCTTGCTTGCGTGCTTTCTTGTGTGCATGTGTTGAAAAGAGAGGGGGGAATGTCCCAAGTTGTCTTCCGGACGTACAAACCATTTAGTTGGTTGTCGCTCGGGATTCCTTGGATTTTTTATGTGTTCGGGACTTTGATCCCGTCCTCATCTTGGACTTTTGATCATCGCTATTTGACCTTGAGTCTTTGCGTGATCGAGAGAAGGACTCTCTTTTATAGTCCAAAATGAGGTTCTTTAGGAAATGAGTGACCTTAGCCCATCAATCCTACGCCTTGAGACGATTGAGATTATATGGAAGCTATCGTGCTCGTCTCAAGCGATTATCAGAGATATAGGTTCAAGGGTTTATCCCTTTCTAAAGAAATTGTGGCACCTTTAATGGAAGAAACGATGTAAAGATGAGATCTTTACACCGGTACATTCCGAAGGTTGCTAATGGGGACATGGGGGAATGCATGTAAAAATGACATTTTTAATGAAAAGATGACATTTTTTGGGTGCAAAGGATGCTTTTGATTGCAAAGGATGCTTTTTATGTAAAGAAAGAACTTTTATGTAAAGGATGCATTTTTATGAGGAAAATTAATATTTTTATATGCAAAGGATGCACAAAGATGACATTTTGAAAGCAAAGGATGCTACTTTGATGGTAAAGAAATGATTTTTAATGCAAAGGATGCATTTTATGTGAAAAGTTGGTTTTAGGTGCAAAGGATGCACCTTTATTGTAAAGACATAATTTTTATATGCAAAGAATGCATTTTTAATGGAAAGCATGGATTTTTAGGTGCAAAGGATGCACCTTTATTGTAAAGATTACATTTTTAGGAGCAAATGATGCTTATTTTATGCAAATGATGCAAAGGGGGAGGGGGATATGATTTAGATGAATAAAGATAGGATCTTTAACAACAAATACCAAGTCCCAAGCAAGATAATAGCAATATGCAAATGTAAAGAGCAATTATATCACATAGGCATTATAATGCAAGGAAAGGGGGTGAGAGGTTACCAATGGTGGTGACCTCTTCTTCTTCGGATCTTGCTTAGCGGAGAGACCACTTCTTGGAGACTTCAAGGAGGAGGGAGGTGGCTTCTTGGCACTCTTCAACTTCCTAATTTCGCAGCAGTATTTTGGGAGCGCTTTTTGGAGCTGAGTGTGGTATTTTTGTTGGTGGTCTAAAATGGGTAGAGGAGGGCTCTATTTATAGGCAGTCTGGATAAGGCTAATGAGGCCGTGCGGCTAGGAGTTCTTGGCTAATGCAGCCGTGCGGCATTATCCTGTGTGACTCAGCATGTTTCTAGAATCATGCAAGGTGGCACTTCTAGAAGGTTTTTGGTATTAAGAAAAACGTGTTTCTTTAATTCCAATTAATCTTTTCATCCCTTAGAAGGTTCGGAACAGGTTCCCGAATTGTTAGGAACTTTAGGAAAGTCAGGGAATTGCTTTGGGAAAATTAATCGGAAGGCATGAGCCAGATTTGGGTACTTACAGAAGCCCCTCGGCAACGTCACTTGCAGGGCGAGTGAGGTTGTCGATAGAAAAGGATCCGATCTGGCGAATGCCGAGACGGATTAGGTGACCAAGACAGTCGAGTGGCTGAACCTTTGGAAGGCTACCTACGTATCCCGGAGGAATCAAGCCAGGCCGTAGTTCAGAAAAGATCCGCAGGGGAATAGCGGAGAGAAGCTGGTCTCTTCTTTGGGAAAAATAGAAGAGAAAGTGACCTAGGAGGTCGGGCGATTGATCCTGCGGGGATATGCTAGAGGTGACCGATGTGGTCGGATATCCGGACCTCTATGAGGGGCTACTTCACCACTGAGGAGTGATGAATGACAAAGAGGTGACCAATGTGGTCTGATGGCTGGACCTTTATGAAAGGCTGTCTCACCACTGAGGAGCGATGATGGCATAGGGTGACCACTCCGGTCGGATGGCTGGACCTTTTATGAAAGGCTACCTACGTATCCCGGAGGAATGAAGCCTTGATCGTAGTTCAAGCATCACTAGATAGTTAGGAACGATGTCTAGGATTCTTGAGGTTTTGACAATTAATGGAGGTTGTCACCTGAGGTGACTAAAGCTTACGTCACTATCGAGGAGATAGAGGTAGCTGAAGTTTGGAAAACTTGAGCGTACTTCTCAATCTGTGATAGAGGTAGCTTAAGTTTGGAGAACTTGAGCGTACTTCTCAATCTGTGATAGAGGTAGCTTAAGTTTGGAGAACTTGAGCGTACTTCTCAATCCGTGATAGAGGTAGCTTAAGTTTGGAGAACTTGAGCGTACTTCTCTATTCGTGATAGAGGTAGCTAAAGTTTGGAGAACTTGAGCGTACTTCTCAATCTGTGATAGAGGTAGCTTAAGTTTGGAGAACTTGAGCGTACTTCTCTATTCGTGATAGAGGTAGCTTAAGTTTAGAGTTCTGACAATTCGGAGGTTGTCACCTAGCGTCATTCCGTTATAATGGAAGTAACGGAGGCGACTGGGGAAGAAAGTCTATCTGCTTAGGAGATAACGGATATCTTTTGGAAAACGAAGTTATCCTAGTTAAAGGATAACAGGAATTATACGTCAGTGGGAAGTCCGGGGGCAAAGTTGTAATTTACGCTCGGGCGAAAGAAGCCGCCGGCGTGAGACGAGGGCAAAGAAGCCGTGCGGCTAGAAGTCCGATTTTCCGAGATTATTTAAAACAGATTTGAACGGGCATTGGGCATTGTTGCCGCCCATCTACTGCCGAGGAAGAGAGAGAGGAGGGAGAGAATTTCTTCAAAATCCTTCAATTCCCTTTGCTTCTACTGATTGAAATGGATCCGGAGGGGAATCCTATGCCAAGGCAAGCAAGAAGAAACATCTCGGAGGCCGCTCGGAGGAGGAGGAAAGAACTCGTTCATACGGAGAGGAAGTATGACTTCCTCACGCCTCCATCGGAGCTCTACCCGGGTAGGAGGGAGCACAAATCAACGAATCCTCAATCGGTTGGGGTAAGCATTCTTAATTTGCTCAATTCCATCGATTTTGATTGAATTTTGATTGGTTCTAGGGCTTGACTCGAGTTTTAGGAATTTCTCGAATTTTCCTAGGATTTTTGATGATGATTTTGAAATATTAATGATTAACCTATGAGGCTAAGAAGATTAACGATCATGCATGTGCAATTTTCTTAAGAAATAATGAGAATGACCCATTTTTGAAAATAAATTGGGAAAATAATTGTCTAAGATGTGACGGAGTCCTTGCATGTGCTAGAACTAGGTCAAATTTTGATCATGGATGCTAAAATGGGACTTTGGATGATGAAAAGGATTCATGCATGCCATTTTTGAGAAAAAATTAATGCTTATGTGCAAATAATTTTGAAAATTGTGATTTTGTGCTTAGGAGAGCAATGTGCTTGACACGATGCGTTTCAAGTGATGAAAGACACGTTTTTCATGCAAAGGATGCTAGAAAAATTTTATTGAATGCTTTTCTTTTGAAAACATGTGCACTTTTGAATGTATGCATGCTTTTGAAATGAGGTGAAGGACTGATACATTTCTTTTGTTGTGCTTGTCTACAGGAGAACAAGTCTAGGGTGCCTTCCGAGATTGCAGTGAGGCTGTGGCAAAGGATGCCTGATTTTGAGAAAGATGGGGTGAACCCTAAGCAGCTGGTGAGGGCTACCGGCCTGGATTTATTTATTGAGGCTATTGGCAGAGGTATTCACATTACCTCGAAGAGCAAGGGCTTGATCCAGGCCCTCTCGGAGTTCTGGTGGGATACCACCCACAACTTTCATCTTAGGCGGGGAGGCGCGGTGACACTGCGAATTTTGCTATCACCGGCTGCGGTTCACGGGAGGCTGTGACTGGAGGAACCATATTACGGCGGAGGAGTTTAGAGCTTTGGTTGGGTTTGAGCTTATTCCTAAGGGTCTCGGGATGGAGACTAGGAATGTCGAGGTGGCGATCCCGAAGCGCATGCGGGAATTTCTTTGCTAATAGGTGTGCCTCCCGGCTTGCGAGGGCTTTTGTGTGGTTGATGTTGTCGGTCACCATTTTTGCTAATTGCAGGACGGCGCTATGACTTGCCTTCTCGACTCCTTGGAGGATGTAGATGGGATTGGGACGGTCTCTTGGGGCGAGGCCGGATTGGCGAGCTTTACTTTTCCACTGGATCTGCAGTAGGAATAAGGGCTTCGATGGATTGCTTCTCTTTTGCTCTTGAGGTAGTCTCACTTTTTTCTCTCTTTTACTTTCTGTCTTTGAGACTTTCATGAGAGAAAATGACCTTTTTGATGTTTTGAACATGCGGAGTGCGGTTTTGCGAGGTGATCGGGTTCTTTCAGTGGAACCAACAGAGTGATGCTACCATCTTTCCCGCTATGGTCATTTGGAGGGAGATGCGAGGATAAGTTCACCGAAGACCCGGATCACCTTTGACTACAAGATGGTTAGGCCGATTATCAACGAGAGATGGGCACGATGGGGTGGACTTTTACCCTTGGGGGAGATATCCGAGAGATTACGCTAGGAGAGGCCGTGGAGGCGATGAGGCGAGGCGATGGTTGGCCGGGCGACATGTGATGTCATCTATCTCGGGGACCGCTTCTCTAGGCGGTATGGCCATATCCCTCCACTGGATGCCATTACCCCTCATGATCCTCCCGGCACGGATCTTTGCGGCCCGGGATTGGCCGGCGGATGAGATAGAGATATCGAGCGAGGCATAGCGGTAGGAGTATTTTGACATGGCTACCCCTTATGCTACCTTTGTGGAGCGGCGGCGAGGACGCCACGAAGCTAGTGAAGGCCGTTTGTCACTCGGGGATATGGGGAGGCCGAGCCTCTTGACCCGCCGATGCCTCCTGCTCATCTTTCTTATGTAGTCAATGGGGTACCAAGGAGGTTCGGGATACTGTCCCCGACACTAGGGAGCCCCGGTATACTCTGCCACTTGGGACAAGACCTTTGTAAGTACACTTTAGGGTCTTTTCCCCTTTTTTTTTAGACTTCTTTGCTTTTTGCAATTTCAAGATTTTTTGAGATTTCCTTTTTTTTCTCAGGTTCCAGCTCGGACTTATGACGGCTTGGTCAGGCAGAATAGGGGCTGGAAAGATGTATGCCGATCCCTTTTGAAGAAGCTGGCTTGCGCTTCAAAGGCCGCAGCGAATGTGCAGGGGACGACATCCACCTCATCGGCTTTAGAGTACTCCTCTAGCGCCATGCCTCGGGGACGAGGACCCAATGCCGGCATCTTGGAGCATCTGGCTGAGTATGAACATGTGAATGTTCATCTTTCTGATGTGAGCGACAGGGAGGACTTGATGAGAGAGGCGAGCCTTTATGAGTTGAGTAGTGATGAGGAAGAATCGGAGGCCTAGGAGGTCTCTAGAATTGATTTAGGAGGAAAAACAAACAATGAACAATTTTATGCACAACTTGTTTATTTTTTGCTTTATTTGGGCGCCAATGGGGCGAAAACAATGTATTAATGTTTTATGTGCTTTTTTAATTTATGATTTATGAATTTGCATATTACTTGAGCCTCGGGGCAGTTTTTTGCTTGGAATTGGGGCTGAAATTGGGCCAAAATGATTTGTGATGACACATAACTGCATGGTTAATGTTTGGATATGTTTTTGTACAGGTTTCTGTTGGAAAAGTGGGGTGAAAACTCCCTTTGGGCAGCAACTTGGTTGCTTTGCAGATTTCTTTCTCACATCGAGCAAATGAAGCCGTGCGGTCGGGACACGAGAGCAAATGAAGCCGTGCGGCTTACGATTACATGCAGATTTGGTTATTTTTAGAATAAAACCAAGGCTTGGCCATTTCATTTCATTTTCACTCTAGACTTGTCCCAACTGTTCCCCGAGCACATATTTGACCCAAAGACATCAACTTTGATCATTTTGCAATGGAGAAGCCCGTTAGATTGCAAAGGGGAAAAGAGACCGCTTTCTATCCGATCTTCAATCTTGGGTGAGATATAACTTTCAATCTTACAAGGGGCTGTTCGATTCTACCTTCAAGATCAAATCTTTATGGCATTTGAGGGATCTCCCGCCCGATTGGGACCTTTTGAGAGAAGCGGCGGCAAGGTTTTGGGGCGTCAGGAGACACGTTTCTTGCTTTTCTTACAATGAGATTGTCCCAACTTATGAAGACTTCCGAGCCTTGATTGGGGGTCCAGAAATTGAGGCTATATCGATTCCTCGATCGAAGATGTGCCGGTGGCGATAAAGTTGGCATCTTTTGCGAGATGTCTGGGAGAGGCGAGGGGATGATGATGGCTCCGGACGGGGATTGACCTTTCCGATATCCCGGGCAGGTTCGGGTCTCCGGATATGGCTACGACCACGGTGGCTATGGATGCCTTTATCCTCTGCATATTCTCTTCTCTCGTTCACCGCCGAGTCCGTGGGGATGCATCACGGTGGTCTCTTGGACATGGTTAGGGATTGCAGTGGGATGGACATTGTCCCATTGGTTCTGGTGAGACCTGCATGGTATCGATAGGATGGCTAGAGGAGACCGTTTCATGAGGTGCAGGAGTCCGGCCGTGTTGACTTTGGCTAGGCTGCGGGGAGAGGCTCGGGGCTTTGCCGGGGCTTTACCGACTCGGTGCCCTTGGGTGATTTCCCGGAGGGGTTTACCTCGACGGCGGGACCGGGGTGACTGGGAGGCGATGATGGCTAGGCTATCTACTTCGGATATTCGGCGGTGGGTACCTCACTTTGGAGGCTGCGGACCGGGAGGACATTTCGAGAGTCCTATATAGTGAGGGTTCCGGGGTTCTGCTGGTCATCCTTCTACATACCCTGCTTGGTATCCGAGCGGTTCGGGGCCTTACAGAGCCGTTGGGCGGTGGGAGGACATCCGTACCATGGAGGTGGTGCCATTAGATATGAGAGATCCGGCCCGGCTTCTCATTCTTCTCGAGGGCTTGGACATACACCGTTTTCCCACCCGGGGCTATCTTCGGGAAGCAAGAAGAGTACCATCTTGACTACGGTCTACTTGGATTGGTACGAGAGGGAGATGGGAGCGACTCGGGTCATATTGGGAGAGAGGCGTCGAGGCTTTATTAGGGCCGACGGTGACTCGAGTAGGATTACGAGGAGATCAAGCTAAGGCGAGTCACCATAACCAGTGGGGTGACCTTATCAAAGATATGGAGGCTCGATATAATAGGCTTTCTGAAGTCGCTCCCTTGACTGAGGCTCAGAGGGAGGAAGTGCAAACTCGTGCCCGTGTTGAGAGGGCACTTATTGACACCGGTTTGATGGAGGCTCCAGTGAGGATACCGGAGATCGGGATGAGGGAGACCGACATCTTGGAGAAGAAGAGAAAGAAAACTCGACGGGGTCGAGGTAAAGGGAAGAAGACCAAAGAAGACTCAGTGAATGACGACTGATAGATCTTTTCTTAGGATTCCCTTATTGCCATTTTGCAAACACAGTAGTTTATTAGGCATTTTATTGTATTTTAGATCTTTGTAGCAGGTTAGTAGAGTCAAGAGTAGACCGTGCTTGAACTCACCAAGAAGTTTTTAACTTGTAATGAACAAGAGATATTATCTTAGAAATTAATCAAGACACAATTTCATGGAAATTTCAGATGTCTTATTGATTGCTCAGGACCCGTTTTATGAAAACTTGAATATCTTTTATTATTGTTTAGGACGCATTTCATGGAGACTTAATCGCCCTTTTTTATTGTTTAGACCGAACCATAAATGGCTGCCTACGTTCCCCTTTTACAAGAAAGACTAAGGGGCTCAGGTCTTCGTAGTTCATTCTGGTGAACTTTTTTTTTTTTTTTTTTTATGTACGGCCTATTTTTTGCCTAGATCGTCCTTTTTGGGTTTTCGGCCTAGTTTGGGCATTACTCTTTTTTGCACTAAGATTTTTTTTTTTTTTTTTTTATGTGCAACCCTGTTTTTACCTAGACCGCCCTTTTTGGATTTTTAGCCTAGCCGGGTATTACTCTTTTGCACTAAGATTTTTTTTTTTAATTTTATATATATATATATATATATATATATATATATATATATATATATATATATATATATATATTTTTAGACATAATACCTTCGGAGCTTATCACCGTTGACTCGGGTGGACAAAGGGATTGTCGTCAGTGTCCGCAAGTTTCATGGCTCCTCCCGATAGTATCTTCTCGCACCACATACGGGCCGATCCAAACGGGTTTCCATTTTCCCAAGGGGTTATCTCTCGGTAGGGCTTCACTTTCAATACTAAGTCACCCTCTTTGATGTCCCCGGCCTTGACCTTTTTGTCAAATGCTCTACGGCCATTCGCCTCTGGTAGGCTCGGGTGTGAACCATGGCCTTGAGCCTTCTTTCATCGAGCAGGGCCAACTCATCATGCCGGCTACGTAGCCATTCTACTTCGTTGACACCGTTTTCCAGAGGACCCTTAATGACGGGATTTCCAACTCTACCGGTAACACCGCTTCCATCCCGTAGGTTAGGAGCAAAAGGAGTTTCTCCGTGGGTGTTCTCGACAGACGTTCTGTAGCCCTGCAGTGCCAGTGCAGCTTTTTGGGCTAATCACGACCACGGGTGGCCATTTTCCGGATGATCCGTTCGAGTGTCTTATTAGCAGCTTCCATGGCTCCGTTAGTCTGAGGTCTGTATGGGGATGACTTGTGGCGAGTGATTCTGAATTCGACGCAACCTATCGCAGTCTCCTTCAAAGTGCGACCAATTATCAGAAATGATCTCATTAAGCACCCCATATCTACACATTATGTTTTCCTTGATAAACTGGGCCACCCTCTTGGAAGTGAGGACCTTGTAGGACTTGGCCTCTACCCACTTGGTGAAGTAGTCGACGACTACTAACACAAATTCATGCCCATTGCTTCCTGCCGGGGCTATCTTCCCTATCACGCAATACCCCAAGTTGCAAACGGCCAAGGAGTCGTCATGAATTACAGGTCATGAGGCGGGAGATGGTTGAGGTTGGCAAACCGTTGGCATTTGTCGCACGCTCGGACATGCTGGACACACCTGTCTCCATGGAAATCCGTAGTAACCCATTCTCGAGGATCACTTGCATTAGGGCTCTAGCATTCATATGAGGACCGCAGTGGACCATTGTGGACTTCGACTATCAACTCTTTGGCCCTTTCTTGAGTGATGCACAAGAGGAGTGGTCCTTGGTACCGCTTCTTGTATAGGTTGCCTCCTAAAATGACATAATGGGAGGCCAACCTTTTCAAGGCTTACAAGCTCTTGGCTTTGACACCTTCTTTTGGTCTACCTTCTTCGTCTCTGAAAGTTGACTCTCCATCTTTGAGGAACTGGTAAATTTGATTGTACCATGATTCCTTGATAGGCTCAGGTCCCAAGTCTACTTCACAACAGAAGGCCGGGGCTTCTCTCCTACCCACTCGAAGGGTTTTATGGCTTTTCCTCGGGGATCTCTACCAGTGAGGCTAGAGTAGCTAGGGCATCTGCGAATCTGTTCTTTTCCCTTGGCAAGTAGTGGAAAGTCACTTCTCCGAATTGTCCAAATCAACTCCTCCATATGGGCATGATACCGCCGAAGATTAGGGTCCACAGTCTTCCATTTGTTGGAGACCTGGTTGATGATCGTGGCGGAGTCTCCATAAACTTCAAGCTCCTTGACATTCCTTTCTAGGGCGCTTCTAAACCAGCAATGCAAAGCTTCGTACTCGGCAACATTGTTCGTGGCGAGGAAGTTCAACTTAAGGGTTATGGGCGTGTGCTCATCTTTCCGATCGACCAAGAGCATCCCTACGCCATTTCCTCTTTTTGTTAGCGGCTCCGTAAAAGAATAGCTCCCATCGGTTCTCGTGCTCGACTACAAAGATCCCTTCATCTCGGAATTGGGGTTCGAGGCCCGCGGTCCTCATTACTGGGGAAGTTCGCCAGATGATCTGACAACGCTTGACCCTTGATGGCCTTTCTGGTCACATAGTTGATGTCATACTCAGCTAAGAAGAAGGATCACTTTGATAGATTCATCGAGAGGGAAGGTTTATTGAAGATGTACTTGATGGGGTCCATTTTCGAGACCAAGTTCACAGGGTGGGCTTGCATGTAGTGCTTGACTTACCCGATCACCCGACTAGTACACAAGTCTTTTCACATGCCGAGTAATTGAGCTCACTTCCTTGTAGCTTCCCGCCGACAAAGTAAATGGCATTCTCTACCCGAGAGTCTTTCTTCTCTGAGCAAGCATAGCCCCAAGCTTGTCGTATCGGTGACGGTGAGATAGAGAGCGAGAAGAGGTTTCTATCTATGTAGGTGCATAGTACCGGAGGATGTACTAAGTACGCCTTGATCTAGTCAAAGGCATCTGGCATTCTTCGGTCCACTCGTGTCTACATTCTTCTTCATGAGCTTGAAAATGGGCTCGCACATAGTGGTCAACCGGTTGACGAAATGGCTGATGTGTTGCGGTTGCCCATAAAGCTTTTGACTTCCGTCTGGGTTTGAGGTGGCCTCATGTCCATAATGGCTTTAATCTTTCGGGGTCGACTTCGATACCTCGCTCCATGACCATATACCCAAGTACTTTTCCCCTTGTCACTCCGAAGGTGCATTTAGCGGGGTTTAGTCTCATGGAATGTTGTCTTAGCCTCTCGAAGAACTTTCGCAGTCAACAAAGTGCTGCCCATCCTCGCCTTTGGAGTGAATTATCATGTCGTCGACGTAGACCTCAATCTCCTTATGGATCATGTCATGAAAAGTGCGGTCGCTGCCCTTTTGATAAGTAGCCCCGTTCTTGAGCCCAAATGGCATTACTATATAGCAAGAAGTTCCCCACGGTGTGGTGAAGGCCGTCTTTTCTTGGTCTTCTTCGGCCATCTTGATCCGGGTTGTAGCTCCAGCCGTCAACGAATGATTTGACTTCGTAGTTGGCGTGGAATCCACCGTAATGTCTATGTTTGGCAAGGGGTAATAGTGTTTGGGGCTGGCCTTGTTCGAGATCCCGGAAATCTCGCACGGCGCCGCACTTTCCCATCGGGCCTTGAGCTACGGTCACAATATTGGACAACCATGTCGGATATTCGATGACTACGATGAATCCTACCCGCGTAGCTTCTCAATTTCTTCTTTGACCTGTAGAGACCATTTTGGCTTGATCTTCCCCTCGGTTTCACCTTCCTTGGCTTATCATCTCGGTGCTAGAGGGATTCTGTGCTCTACTATTGAACTGCCTAGCCCCTGCATATCCTTGTACGATCACGCAAAGACGTCCATGTATTCTCTCGAGCATTAACCAGTCATCCCTTTCAACCCCCTGGAAGAAGCTTCCAATCTGTGTCTCTTTAGGTTCCTCGACATTACCCAAGTTAACACTTGTCAAAACCTCCTCGGCAGCTTGGGCCCGGTTTTCCTCTTTTTCTGTAACCTGCTTAAAGATTTCTTTAATGTATTGTTCGTTTAGTGTGTTTGCATCTTGTTCAAATGATTCATTATTAACAGTTGTTAAGTTTTGAGTTAATTTATCATTTGTTAAGTTGGCAATAAGAGGATACTCAGAAAGATCTGTCATTTCATTCAAAGCAAAGGGAAAGATGACATTGATTACATGTTCATAATCCTCAGGCGTGAGGCCTTCGGATGACTCAGAGGACTGGAATTCAAAGATTCCTGACACAACTGACTCTTGACCCTACTGACTCTGGACCCTACACTACTTATTGACTCGAAGTGTTTGACGCGGGTTGGACTGGGGTTTACTCTTTCCTGTTGTTGCCCTGGGGAGTAGAAGTCTTGTCAGCATTCTTCAGAAAGTTGGAGACTTCAAACTGATCAAAAACTTGTTGGAAATCATTGGTAGGTCGGTACCTCGGAAAGATGGTGAGAGGAGCTAGAGTAGCTTGATGCAATCTCTCGGCGAGCTCGTCTGTGACAACTGGACTCATTGACTGAAGAGTCTGGCTCATCTTATCAATACACTGCTGATAACTCATTTTCTCTTTACTGATCTTTGATACCATGACCTTGTCAGTATAGCCAACAGGAGGGTTGGCCTGGATAATGCTGATGAAGTCTTCTTCAGAAGGGATCTTGATTCTTCCTTGATTGGCCACGTATTCTATGGGTTTTCTATATTCTGCTTCCAAATCTGCTAGCTTCTCATTGAACTTCACAATGGCGACAAATTCAGAACTTTCTGCCTCGAGAGGGTCACTGACTACAGGGGTATCAGGCTGGACTGTGTTTTGAATGATGGGTTTTTTGGTAGGTTCCTTGGCATAATTGACGTAGTAGTCAAACTTGCCTGAAGGCTCCCCTAAAGTTCCAACGCTCTTGTCCCCGGCTTCGTACCTTTCTTTTAATTTCTGTTGCATGGACTTCCTCTTCTTCTTCTTTCTTGAAGGAGCGTCTTCGTTAATCCATTCTTGATACTCATATTCCGCATACTACAATCACACACATCATACCAGATGTGGGGTCTGGGTTGAACTGGGATGGCCTCTCTGACTACTTGGTCATTACCATTGTTGACTACCACGTTGGCCATTTTGACACTGGAAAGTTGAAGCTTGAGGATTCTGGCGAACTGTCTGAGAATTCTGTGCTAACAAGTTGCTGACCCGGTGTTCTCACCCACTTCTTTCTCACTGCGGGAAAGGGATAGGAGAGGTTTAGAATCGGGGTAGGTGTTTAGGTTGAAGGCTCAAGCAATATGTAAATTAAGAATCTTCCAGTTTACTTAAAACAGTGTCTTTTATTAATTTCTATTTGGTTGGAAAAGGGGTTCTGCCCTTCTTTTTCGCAACTACTCTAGATCCTGAATAAGTGGTTTCCGTCACTACGTCTATAAGCTCCTCGTATTCCTCCTGTATTTCGACCTCCCAGGGTGGACAGCCCCGGGCGAGGATCCTATGGGGCACGCGGATCCCACCGACCGAGAGAAGAACGCTCCTAATGGGTCTAGCGGGTCATAGGAACTTTTAACGCACGAGCGATACGAATTATAGTCAAGGCAATACCGGGAAAGTCTCGTCTTTCAGCCTTAATAGAAGTTCGGTAGAATTTCGCTTGCGCGATCGACGTTTTGACTTTTCGGTAATGTCCAAGAAGATAATAGGCATGGGTCGGGCGGTAAAAGCCAGATGACACAGTGTCACATTGAACTCCGTTGCATACGCCGTGCGTGAGTCAAAATCGAAGTCAATGCCAGGTTAAGATCATGCCAATTTTTCCTTGTCGGAATTTTGGCAGAGCTTCGCTTGAGCGAAAGATCTTTGGATTTTCTTGGCAAGGACTTGGTCTCGACTCTTACCCATTCCGTGCGGGTCAAGGTCGAAGTCAACGCCGGAGTCAAGATCTTGACATTTTTTCCTTTGTCGGAATTTTGGCAGAGCTCCGCTTGTGCGGAAGATCTTTTGACTTTTGGCACAGACTAAGTCTCGACTTTTACGCATTCCGGGCAGGTCAAGGTCGAAGTCAATGTCGGAGTCAAGATTCTACCGATTTTTTCCTTGTCGGAATTTCGGCAGAGTTTTGCTCGAGCAAAAGATCTTGACTTCCGTTATGGACTAAGGCTTGACATTTACGGGGACATGCAACTAGGCTATATGACACGGACTTGACCAAAACCAACCAAAAGTCACGGTTTTTTGAAACGTGTGACACGGACTGTGCATTGGTCGACACTGGCTGCCATGGGGTTTGGGGTGATTCCGTGCGCGCCCGGGAGCATCGTAAGGCTGTCCATGACTGCAGCTGAAAAACCACCCCGGGTTTAAAGGGACGTGCGTGCAAAGTGTACAGGATATATAAGGTGCGCGTAGTGTGCGGCCTCCTAAAAATATTCATTTTTGAGTTAAAACAGAGATTTTCATAAATGTGTTTTAAAGGAATGATTTTTCGGGACGGGGGAACATGCAACAGATAAGGCACGTAAATTTTCTGGGAGCCCCAGTCAGTCTTGGAACTGAATAGCCCCAAGCTGCCAAGGCTGCCAGATTAACTTCAATTTTGTCCTGGTGGAATTGCCACTGAGGCCGCCCGGTCAGAATCCAAGGAGGATTAAGCCGTACGACTGCATGGATCAATTTTCCAGGTTCCATTCCTTTGCTATTTCAGGTTGTTTCCCGAACATTTTAGGCACCTTTTAGCCTTGAGAAGGCTTCCTGTTCAAAGTATGCACAATTCCCAAGATGCAAATGATGCAATGCAAGGCAAAGAAAGCAAGCACGATAATTGGAATCCGCGATGGGAGTCTAACCCGCTCAAAGTAAAAAAGCTTTCTTTTTGTATTTTATTTTTCGAAAAGAGATACCGGTACGTGGGATTGTTAGACCACCGTTTATCCCAAGCCCCGGGTTAGGGAGCGATACAGGAAGGTTAAATGGTTTCCACCTATATACCGGGTATCGTTTATTTTGAAAATGAAAGCTTTTCTCCTTTGGGATATCCCTAGCGGAGTCGCCAAACTGTGAATGTGTGCCCAAATTCTAAATTTTTGTTTTTAGATCGGATTCACGCGAGTTTGAAAACATCCGGTTTAATTTGAAAAACGGAGTCGCCACGCCATTTTGATTTCCTCAAAACTTTGAAAAAAAGGTTTTTTTTTAGGGTTCGGAGGTTAAGTTACCCCTTGGGAAGAACGGATCGTCGTTCACCCAAGGTGCCTTGCCGTAGCAAGTCTCCCTAGATTCCATTTTTCGTGCTTGCTTGCATGCTTTCTTGTGTGCATGTGTTGAAAAGAGTGGAGGGGGAATGTCCCACGTTGTCTTCCGGACGTACAAACCATTTAGTTGGTTGTCGCTCGGGATTCCTTGGATTTTTTATGTGTTCGGGACCTTGATCCCATCCTCATCTTGGACTTGTGATCATCGCTATTTGACCTTGGGTCTTGCGTGATCGAGAGAAGGACTCTCTTTTATAGTCCAAAATGAGGTTCTTTAGGAAAGGAGTGACCTTAGCCCATCAATCCTATGCCTTGAGACGATTGAGCTTATATGGGAGCTATCGTGCTCGTCTCAATCGATTATCGGAGATATAGGCTCAAGGGTTTATCCCTTTCTAAATAAATTGTGGCACCTTTAATGGAAGAAACGATGTAAAGATGGGATCTTTACACCGGTACATTCCGAAGGTTGCTAATGGGGACATGGGGGAATGCATGTAAAAATGACATTTTTAATGAAAAGATGACATTTTTTGGGTGCAAAGGATGCTTTTGATTGCTAAGGATGCTTTTTATGTAAAGAAAGGATTTTTATGCAAAGGATGCATTTTTATGAGGAAAATTAGTATTTTTATATGCAAAGGATGCACAAAGATTACATTTGAAAGCAAAGGATGCTACTTTGATGGTAAAGAGATGTTTTTTAATGCAAAGGATGCATTTTATGTGAGAAATTGGTTTTAGGTGCAAAGGATGCACCTTTATTGTAAAGACATGATTTTTATATGCAAATGATGCATTTTTAATGGAAAACATGGATTTTTAGGTGCAAAGGATGCACCTTTATTGTAAAGATTACATTTTTAGGAGCAAATGATGCTTATTTTATGCAAATGATGCAAAGGGGGAGGGGGTATGATTTAGATGAATAATGATAGGATCTTTAACAACAAATACCATGTCCCAAGCAAGATAATAGCAATATGCAAATGTAAAGAGCAATTATATCACATAGGCATTATAATGCAAGGAAAGGGGGTGAGAGGTTACCAATGGTGGTGACCTCTTCTTCTTCGGATCTTGCTTAGCGGAGAGACCACTTCTTGGAGACGTCAAGGAGGAGGGAGGTGGCTTCTTGGCACTCTTCAACTTCCTAATTTCGCAGCAGTATTTTGGGAGAGCTTTTTGAGCTGAGTGTGGTATGTTGTTGGTGTGTCAAAATGGATAGAGGAGGGCTCTATTTATAGGCAGTCTGGATAAGGCTAATGAGGCCGTGCGGCTAGGAGTTCTTGGCTAATGCAGCCGTGCGGCATTATCCTGTGTGACTCAGCATGTTTCTAGAATCATGCAAGGTGGCACTTCTATAAGGTTTTTGGTATTAAGAAAAACGTGTTTCTTTAATTCCAATTAATCTTTTCATCCCTTAGAAGGTTCGGAACAGTTCCCGAATTGTTCCGGAACTTTAAGAAAGTCCGGGGAATTGCCGGGAAAATTAACCGGAAGGCATGAGCCAGATTTGGGTAATTACAAGATGTTGAACCAAGAAGAAGCAAGAGAGCTAAAATTTCTAAAACCTTTGGTCCAGATTTTATCTCTAACTTTATGATTGAAAATGAGCCTCAATCATTTAAGGAAACCATGAACAGCTCTGAATCCACATTCTGGAAAGAAGCTGTAAATAGTGATATTGAATCCATTTTAAGTAACAACACTTGGCAAGTGGTTGATCTTCCAAAGGGTTCTAAACCAATAGGATGCAAATGGATTTTCAAAAAGAAATTAAGACCGGATGGTTCCGTGGACAAATACAAGGCTCGTCTTGTTTCAAAAGGATATCGTCAAATGGAAGGATTTGACTTCTTTGACACATACTCTCCTATTACAAGAATAACTTCAATTCGAATCTTAATAGCCATTGCAGCTTTTTATAATCTGCATATACATCAAATGGATGTAAAAACTGCATTTTTGAATGGTGATTTGAATGAAGAAATTTACATGAAGCAGCCCGAAGGCTTCAAAGTAAAAGGACAAGAACACAAGGTAAGCAAACTTGTTAAGTCCTTGTATGGCTTGAAGCAAGCTCCTAAACAATGGCATGAGAAATTTGACAATGTCATGAGTAGGAATGGTTTTATCCCAAATGAATGTGATAAATGTGTATACTCAAAGAAATTTGGTAACACATATGTATTTGTTTGATTATATGTAGATGACATGCTCATATTTGGTCATGACATTGATGTTATAAATAAAGCAAAGAAAATGTTTACCAATAACTTTGATATGAAAGATATGGGTGAAGCAGATGTAATCTTGGGAATGAAAGTCTCAAGAACCTCCAATGGAATTAGTTTATCTCAAACACATTATGTTGATAAAATGATTGAGAGGTTTAATTCTCATGGAATTAAAGAATTTCATAAGAATACTGGGAATGCGAAGCAACAGTTAGAGTATTCTCAAATCATTGGAAGCCTAATGTACTTAATGCAATGCACAAGGCCGGATATAGCTTATGATGTAAGTAAGCTGATTTGTTTTACTAGTAATCCTAATAATGAGCATTGGAATGCATTATTAAGAGTTTTAGGATACATAAAACGAACTAGAGAGTATTCATTGCACTATAGCAATTATCCTCCAGTAGTTAAAGGATATAGTGATGCAAATTGGATATCTGATACAGATGAATCCAAGTCTACTAGTGGCTATGTATTTACTCTTGGTGGAGGTGCCATATCATGGAAATCTTCTAAGAAAACATGTATAGCTCGATCAACGACGGAATCTGAGTTTATTGCTTTAGATAAAGCTGGTGAAGAAGCCGAATGGCTTAGACACTTTTTAGAAGATATTCCTCTATGGCCAAAACCCGTGCCTGCTATATGTATACACTGTGATAATCAAGCAGCTATAGCAAGGGCGGAGAATTTTATTTACAACGGCAAGTCTTGACACATACATCGTAGACATAACACCGTTAGACAGTTACTCTCCAATGGAACGATTTCGATTGATTTCGTGCGATCAAAGGATAACCTAGCAGATCCATTTACTAAAGGTTTATCCAAGGAGAGAATAAATTGTGCATCGGAAGAAATGGGGCTAAAGCCTAAACAAATATAAATCAACTTGATGGAAACCTAACCTGGCGACTGGAGATCCCACGGACTAGGTTCAATAGGAAAACAAGTCATGATTGATTTTAGAGAAGCACTTGGAAGTTTATCTTCATCCCATTTCTATATATAATGCAAAAGTGCTGCCTACAAATTGGTAGAGGTTAAGCTATTGCTTTTAATGATGGCTATATCTTCTAAATTAGTACAAGTGGGGTAATGTAGGATACTCTTTATAGCACATCACCTATGTTAGTGTGAACATGGCCGGTTCGTTGAGAATTTTACTTAGGCAAATTCTCTAAAGCACTCGCAGAACCAAGAAAGTTCAGGGCCGAAATAATGAACACAATAGAGAACCAAAATCTGATATGAGATTTAAATGTGTTTGGTCTATTTTTTAAGCTTACAATAACGTCTGATAGTTCAATACGTTACGTACACTGATCAGCCAAGTAAGCTCGATAGATTCTTACTAAAGAAGGTTCAAAGCGAAAGCCACCTATCTTGATGCATTTACTTCTCAGCTATGCTCTTCTTCTTCTTTCTTTTTCGTGTCGACTTCTTCCATTCATGTGGGGGATTGTTGGAATATTGGGAAAATATTAGGGTGTGAATTGAAAAGTCAAAGGTCTAAAATCGAAAAGACACGACTGTTCAAATTCTTTGAACTGCTCGGCCGAGCAAGGTATAAGCCTCGGCCGAGCATGACAGACCAGAAACTAGCATTCTCTGTTGGCCTCTGCTCGGGCGAGTCACCAAAGTGCTCGGCCGAACAGTTGTTGTCCGTTCAGATTAAAGTCTGAACAGGTGCGTGCTTGAAAGGATGTGACATTTGTGAAACAGTCACAACTGATCTGGATTATTTTACCCTATATATAGAGACCCCTATTCCTTCATTCAGTCATCAAGTAATCCAACAAAGTTTTTAACAAATCAAACACAAGAATTCAATTCTCTCTCTCCCTCATTCAAAGTGTTCTTGATTAAGTTCAAAGTGTTCGTTCATCATTCCTTCTTCAAAGTTTGAAGACTAAGAGCAAGTCTTATTTTGGTTCGCCCGTCAAGGTTAGTTAAAGTGCACACTAACTCTTGGTAAAAAGCGTTGTATCTTGGGAGACATTCGCCATCGATCCATTTGCACAATTACGGAGGCGAAATATTGTCTTAAGGAGATTTACTTAGGCATACCTCGCTTTAATCTCCTTCATCTGATTTTCGTATTGAAGATATCTAAACATATACTTACCAACATAATTCAATGCATTTATTTACATATGGATCATTACATATCTCCTACCCAATTCCTTGACCCCTAAAACCTGTAAACTCAAAGAACTAAGCCTGGCAGCTAAGGTTCTCAACAGCAGAGGTCTCATCCCTCTGATAGCAATGATCTTCAGCAAACAACAGCAGTGATATTTCTATGTGATAACCAAGATGTGCCTTGCCCAATTTCACTCAACAGATGTTGCCAGCTAATCTCCATGAAGATCATATACAAATGGTTGCAGATTACAGCCTGTTATTATCCAGTCAACAAGGCTCTAAATGCAAACACTATTTCACCCACATGCATTTACTACCTTGTCTCTTCCAACGACTATATTCCAGCCTATAAAAGGAAACCTTCAAGACTGAAGACAATGCCCTTTTTAACATACAACCTTTACAACCTTCCCTTCAACCTTTCCACACCTGCAAAACCTGCAACCAACAATCAAACAATCAGAGACACTTGTAACTGTAATTCAGGTGTATAAACTTCTGTGTAAACCACTTAAGACTGACTTTAAGTGGGTATTATAATTTGCTTCGTAACAAGCAAATCCCTAATTGACTGTACTAATTAGGAAGAGGAGGTTCAAGGAACTTGCCTAATCAACCATTGTAAATCTTAAATGGAACTAGATTTAGTGGATTGATCTCACTGGTCAAGGCTGACAGTGAGGGTGGATGTAGGAGGAGTGAACTCTCAACCACCTTAAAAATCTTGTGTTCATTTGGTATTATCACACAACACACACACACACATCTACATACACATACATTATTCACTTGTCTTTACATTATTTCAACCCTATTTATTCCGCTGTACATTACACTCTTGTCTTTTAAATCAGTTAGTATCTGACAGCTAAGATTTCACCTCAGCTGTCCAAGCTTAACTGCCTAACCATTTAACTGATTAAGCAAACAGGACCTTTCAATTGGTATCAGAGCTTGTCTTCACCTACAAAAGTCTAACAACTTGTGAAGGATCAATTCTAAACCCACCCTGCGTCAACCAAGGAGAAATAATGAGAAAGACATTCCACACATTGATGATTGTGGATCCTTTGAAATATATGCATCAAAAATCAAAACCTACCTTGATGCAAACATCATCTGGAACTGGTATGCTCTAGAAAATGAAGTCACCTGTCCTGTCACTCTAGATTCAAATGGTGGGCACAGTAAAATGAAATCCCTAGAATTTTGGACTGAATCAGAAAGGCAACTAATCAGTGCTAATCTTAAAGTCAAAAACATACTCCAAAAGAGTGTAAATGACTCCCTAGCACAAGAAATTGTGAAAGAACCAACTGCAAAGGCTGTATGAGAACTTATCCATACCAAATTCCAGAAACACACTAGTGTTAGAACACAAAACCTGTACAATCTACTTAGACAACTTGACAATTTTAAGTTCTACCCTGGTGAAAAAGTGAGTGCTGCTAAACCAAGGTTTGAAGATCTGGTCAGATCAATTGCTGACCATGGAAAAACTTTTGAGAATCAAGATCTATCTCAAAATATATTCCAACCTTCCCCAAGAATATGAGAAGGTAGCCCTACCAATAAGAGAAGGTGCAGAATGGAGCACCATGACTGTTGAGCAATACTTTGGAAAGCTTGAGGCCTATGAACTAGAAGGAATGATAAAACTTCAACCAGTTCCCTCTATCTCACAAACCCTTGCCTTAGCTGCCCAAGAAACCACTCACAAACCCATAACTCAACAAGACATTGATTCCATGGTTCTTATTTCCCTTCAAAAAGTAAACCACCCCTCAAACAACCTCTCTCAAGGAGACCTACCAAGTCTCATATCCATGGCTATCAGAAATACCCTGAGAGCACATAAGAAGACATTTGAGAGAAGTTATAGCCCATCCACTTCTGAACAAGAGAACCATAAAAAGAAAGTTGAATGCTTCAACTGTAAAAAGCTTGGCCATTACTCATCTGAATGTCCTGAACCAAAGAAACCTAAGGACAATCAGACAGCCAAACAATTCTCCTACTCTAAGGAAATCATTCACAGTTCAAGATGCAGCTGCTACAACTGCACAAAAAAGAAGAATGAGAAGAACAAGGAGCAAGTACTGATTGCTGACTCATCCAAGTTCAGTGATGAGGAATTTGACTTCAGTGATTCTGAAAGTAAAGGAGAAGAAGCAATGATATGCCTAATGGCAGGAGATGATGAAGATTCAGACAATGAAGAAGATCTTGAAGCCTTAGCTGTTGCTGAAGAACTAAAGCAGGTACCTCAGTTTAACTCTTTAAATAATGAATAATTTAAACAATTAGTTAGCACCCTTTTAATTCAAATTAAAAGACACCAAACTAGCTTTGCTTCATTGCTCACTGATAACCTATCCCAAAGTAAAACCATTGAACACCTTGAAAGAACCAACCAAGGGCTGAAAGAGCAATGCCTTATGCTTGAAAAGGCAAATAGTGAGCTGACAGCTGGGAATTCAAGATCTCTGGAAAACAACCAAAAAATCATCAACTTTGAGAAAGAGAATGAATCTCTTAGAAAGAAGATTGAGTCCTGGAACAAGTCAGGAGAAGCCTTGTCATTGTTCAGCTACAACCAGAGACATCCTAGTGACAAGTCTGGGATTGGAGTCAACAATCCCACTTTGAAAACATATACCCCTCTCACTGATGAAAGGGCTATTGACAAAATGGTTCTTGAAAGTATGAACTATGTCAAAGACCAAGAAAATGTCTATCCCATTCAGACAAAGGAGGACTCAAAGAAAAAGGGAAAGATAGATGAAGCAAGCTTCAGTCACATTGATGAAACAAATCAAGCCAGCCCCACTCACACTAATGAAACCCATGAAGCTAGCTCAAGCCGATCTAAAGACAAAGAAAAACAAGAAAATAAAGGCAAATACATTTGGCAAAGAAAAGGAATCAAGGAGCAAGTGAAGAAAAACCAGCACAAAACCACTGGACAGCAGAGATCTTCTAGACAGCCAAGATTTCCCAGATAGCCAAGATTTGATGGACAGCAGAGATCTCCTAGAATGCAAAAATTCTATAACCATCACTCATATTCCAAACATCAAAGACCCAACTGGCCATACTCAAATGGAAGAAGTCATGCCAGTCAAAATACCTCTCCTAGATCATCTCACTCAAACAACTCCTAAAACCAGACTCAGTTTCATAATAACCAAAACCAATTCTTTTCTCCCTACCAATTCTTTAACCAATCCCAACCTACTGCTCCCACACCCTATATGTTGCAGATCATGGGATATTACAATGTCCTAAACCAGTATTTTGTAAAGTGGGTAATGAACAAAGCTAGGGTACCAAAGAAATTCTAATCCTTTGGACCCAAAAGAATAAAAGGGTTCCATAAATTTATTTTTCTATGTTGTAGGAACCTAGGAAAGGAATATGGTACATGGACAGTGGATGCAGCAGACATATGACCTTCAACAAGGAGTGGTTGCAACAATATGTCCCTAAAAATGGTCCAAATGTAACTTTTGGTGATAATTCTCAAGCTTAAGTCAAAGGATCAGGAAACCTTATTACTAAAGATATTATTTTTTCTAATGTGTCTTATGTAGAAGGTCTCAAGCACAATTTGATTAGCCTTAGTCAAATTTGTGATAAGGGATATTATGTTATATGTTCCAAAAACCTCTGCACTGTCAAAGATGTCAACAACAAGCCAATTCTCACTGGAATCAGAAAAGGCAACCTCTACTGTCTAAACCTGGAAGTTGTGGAATCATCAAATGTTCATTGCCTACTCTCCTATAGTCAATCTGATATGTCATGGCTATGGCACAATAGATTGGCTCACCTCAACCTCAAAAGTATCTCCAAACTTGCCAATTCTAACCTAGTAAAAGGCCTACCCAAAATTCCCTTCAAAAAGGACAAGCTGTGTAAGGCTTGTCAATGTGGCAAGCAAAACAAAACTTCCTTCACTGCCAAAACCAGATTAGATACTTCAAAACCCCTTCAATTACTCCACATGGATCTTTTTGGACCAATCAGAACCAGATCTCTTGGTGGAAAGAGATACTCTCTAGTGGTAGTTGATGACTACACTAGATTCACTTGGATCATCCTTCTTGAATCCAAAAGGGAAACTCTAGAACAACTGGTCAAACTGTTCAAAAAAATTCAAAACCAAAAGGGTCTATCCATCATCAAAATCAGATCTGACCATGGTAAGGAGTTTGAAAACACTGGTGTTGAAGAATATTGTGATCAAAAAGGGATTGAGCACAAATTTTCTGCTCCTAGAACACCACATAAAAATGGAGTTGCTGAAAGAAAGAACAGAACAATCTGTGAAGCAGCAAGAACTATGCTGTCAGAGAACAACCTCCCTAAATACTTTTGGGGAGAAGCAGTCACCACTACTCTTTATGTCCAGAACCAGACTCTCATTAACAAGTTTCACTCCAAGACTCCCTATGAGCTATGGAATGGTAGAACACCAACCATTTCATACTTCCATGGCTTTTGAAGTAAATGCTTTATCCATAACAATGGGAAAAAACAACCTTAATAAGTTTGATTCCAAAAGTGATGAAGGAATCTTCCTTGGATACTCCAATACCAGCAAAGCCTACAGAGTTTACAACAAAAGGAGACTTGTTGTAGAAGAATCAATCCATGTTGACTTTGATGAAAACAACGATCAAAGCCACACTGAATTGTGTGATTTTGATGAAGCTGTTGGTAATTCAGACAATCTACCTAAGGTGTCACCTGTGCATGACCCCTCAAGCCTCATTCCTAAAGAAGATTCACCTTCTCTTCCCTATATGGTGCCCAAAGACACTAATAAACACCCTATTGTGTCTGACAGCCAAGAATCCCATCTCAACAGCAAAGGTGCATCTGACAGCTATGATGCACCTGACAGCTTACCCTCATACAGCCATCAAAATTTCCTTGAAAATAACCCCATCCAACCATGCTGCAACACCAATCACTCAATTTCTCAACCTGAAACTATCACCCATATCATTCCACCAAACAACAATATCTATATTGACCTTCCAATACATAAGATGGACATTCCTCCAAACATGCCTATTTATGACTCTTTAATGAGTGCCTTCATCACTCAAATTGAACCCAAGAAGATATATGAAGCCCTTCAAGACCCAGATTGGATTGAAGCAATGGAAGAAGAATTGGAACAATTTGAAAGAAACAATGTTTGGAAGCTTGTTCACAAACCTAAAAACCAAACTGTCATTGGGACAAGATGGGTTTTTAGAAACAAGATAATGAAGAAGGCATTGTGGTAAGGAACAAAGCTAGATTAGTTGCTCAAGGGTACAAAAAAGAAGAGGGAATTGACTATGATGAAACATTTGCCCATGTTGCAAGACTGGAAGCTATAAGGCTATTCCTTGCCTATGCATCATTCAAGAAGATGAAGGTGTTCCAAATGGATGTCAAAAGTGCCTTTCTGAATGGAGTCTTGAATGAAAAAGTTTTTGTATCTCAACCCCCTAGTTTTGAGCATCCAAAATTTCCAGATCATGTATATAAATTGGACAAAGCCTTGTATGGACTTAAGCAAGCACCTAGAGCTTGGTATGATACCCTATCTAAATACCTCCTTGGCAAAGGATTTACCAAGTGCCATATTGATAACACTTTGTTTATCAAGAAATATGGAGAAGACCAGTTACTCATCCAAGTGTATGTTGATGACATTATTTTTGGTTCATCAAATGAAGACTTGTGCACTGAATTTGGAGAAATCATGAAGAATCAATTTGAGATGAGCATGATTGGTGAGCTCACATTCTTCTTAGGTCTTCAAGTCAAGCAAATGAAGGAAGGGATCTTCATTAACCAAGCCAAGTATACAAGGGACATGATCAAAAAGTTTGATATGCAAACTGCTTCTCCAGCTAGAACTCCTCTATCAACCACAACCAAACTCCATGCTGATCCTGATGGCCAGAGTGTGAATCCAACACTCTATAGGAGCTACATTGGATCACTCCTATATGTGACAGCCTCTAGACCTGATATCATGTTCAGTGTTTGCCTTTGTGCAAGATTCCAAGCCAATCCTAAAGAATCTCATCTCTCTGCTGTCAAGAGAATCCTGAGATATCTGAAAGGAACACCTGACTATGGTTTGTGGTATCCCTCTCAATCCCCATTCTCCCTAATTGGCTTCACTGATTCAGACTATGCTGGATGCAATTTAGATAGAAAATCCACAAGTGGTGGTTTCCAATTTATTGGATCAAGAATAATCTCTTGGTCATGTAAGAAGCAAACATAAGTAGCTACCTCAACAGCTGAGGCTGAATACATTGCTGCTGGTCTGTGTTGCTCTCAGATTCTCTATCTCAAAAGTCAACTCCAAGACTTTGGGATGGACATGTCAAATATTCCTATTTTCTGTGACAATTCCAGTACCATTTCCATGACAGAAAACCCTGTCCAACACTCCAAAACCAAGCATATTGAAGTTAGGCATCACTTCATAAGAGATCATGTTGAAAAAGGAAATATCAACTTAGCTAAAGTATGCACTGAAGATAATGTCTCTGACATCCTAACAAAAGCAATGGATGAGAAGAGATTTGAAATGCTAAGGGCAATGTTGGGAATGATTAACTTGCCAAAATAAAAGATTTTTCATTGATCAAAGAAACATTACAAATGGCTGCTGTCAGCAATTAGGGATCTGACAGCTAACCATATCCTTACACAAAAGCCCTCATCATCCTTAGCCAAACACCTTCCTACCAAATACCCAAGTTTTTCAAAACACAAAAACAAACACAAATACATATTATCCAAAGCTTTCTCAACCCCTTTCTCTCACAGCCATCCCTCTCACAGACTCTGACAGCTAAGAATTATATTCTTAACTATTCCTTGGCAAATCATGGATATCCTCATCTATGAACCCATACTTATTATAGGCAACATAAGGAGCCTCATAGACATTCTCCTTGATGTCCCCATACCTCTCTAGCCACACTGGGTGCCTCTGCATGAATGGATCAATAGCTGATGTTGAGAATTGTAAAGAAGGACACACCCTCCTTGGCCACCATTTCTCCACAGCATTGTAAGGAGGATATTCTCTTAGTGGAGAGACAAAGCTAAATTTCCCTGAAGTGTTTGCACTCTCCTGAGCAATGATTGCTTGGTCAAACTGAGGACCCACACCTTCCTCCTCATTCATAGCTGCTGGACTCAAACACTTGAGAAACTATGAGAAAAACCTCATATAAGCCTTTGAAGGAGAACTTTGCACTCCTGCAAAGTTGTCTCCAGTTCCCTCAAGAACTGTTTGACTCAAAGTAAGTGAATCCCTGGTTACTGCTATGAACTCCTTGACAGCTAAGAAATCACGTTGACCAATTGGAGTGTCAATCTTAATCCTTTCTTTGCTGTCGTGCTTCACTAGCTTTCCCAATGTGTAGACTCTCTCTACACCTACCCCAACCTGCCTACTTGATTCACCCTCCTTCCCTTTACCAAACAGCTTAATCATAGTTGTCTGATCATTTAGACTCACACAAACCAACTTAGCTTTACCCTTATCTCTAGCTATCTCCTTTAACCTGTTTCTCTGACCCTCCAACAATGCTAGTCTCTCCTCCTCCCAAAACTTTTTTTCTTATCTCCCTCTCTCTCAACTCTTCATCCTTATGTGGATCATCATTTGGCAGTTGATCTACCTCTTGTTCCAAAGCATTATCAGTTTGAATCTGATATGATAAAAACTCCCTCTCAAACCATTCCTCCCTAGTTTCCTCTACCCTTGGACTCTTAAAGACCGGTTTCTTTGGTGTCTTAGCCATCTTGCTAGGACTGAACATTGAAACCAATCTTCCCATTTACTATATGACTGAAATGGATTGAATAAATATCATCATCTGATACATTTCCTTTTATAGACAAATTTTGCTTCAGTCAACATAGTGGCAATGATCATTCAAAATAGGCTTGGCTGCTCATCAAGTCTGACAGCTATGATTTGAGTTCTTGTCAAATCGAGGATTATGGGAACTTGCCACTAACAATTGTTCATTTATTTCCTTGATAAACCCCTCTGAAAATTTGCCTCTCTGTACGGACTTTAATCCCTTGTTTTATGGAAGTTATGGCACGTAATGAGTGGGGGACAAAAAGCACTATTCATGAACAATCACATTCTTAAATGCCCACTTTTAACCATTGCACTAACCCACGTATTAGCCGTTGAACTACACAAATTCCCTCCTCATTAACATTTAACCTTGCGAAATTAACCCTTCTTCAAACAAACATTCTCCACCCTCCTAATTCCCTTCTCTGATTCTCTCTGTTATTTGAAACCCTAATTCTCTGTTCTATTCAACCATGTCTTACACTGAAGCTCATGGGTATTTTATCAAGCCTGATTTCTATGAGCATGAGGTTGGAGCTCTTATCAAATCCCTTCTTGAGTCCAACAATCTTTGAAACATGATGGAAGCTCAACCCCCCATCTACGAGAAATTATGCAGAGAGATTTACATGGCTGGACAGAGACTTGTAGATGGAACCATTAGAATCAACATTGAGGGAACTGAAATTCATATATCTCCCAAGGTTGTCTCTGAAGTCTACAGCATTCCAATTAAGAATGGAACCAGGAGCAACCTTTGGGATAGAAAAGATTGTGCCTTGGAGATGTTCTACAAGAGATTCTTTGATGAACCCAACTGCAATTACCAAGTGGCACAGAACAAACCCATTAAAAAGATGACCCTGAATTTATTTAAATCAACCCTAATGGATGTTATCATCAAGGGGTTTGATGGAAAACAGTCATCTTTTGAACAAATCAGTCCCAATGAATGGAAGCAAGGCTTGAGTCTGATAGCTAAGGATGTGAACTGGAGTGTTGCCCTATTGCACAATTTTCAACTGGCCACATCCCCTTCACCATGGAAGTTCAAGAAGCAAACCCCAAGGATGAATAACTTCAGATTCATGAGTGGGATCCTACATCATATGATTCCTAAGCTAAACCCCCCCCCTAAAAGATGATTGGCTTGAATATACCAATCTTGTGCAAACAAGGAGTTTCAACTTTAGCACATTCAGGCTCAAGGGGAAGAAAAAATTGGATTTTGGGGACAGCTCTGAAAATCGTGATGAAGCAACACTAAGACTAAGAGAGAAAACTGAGAATGAAATGACGTTGTGGAAGTCATTGGTCCACATGGTAAATGTTAAGAGATCAAAAAGGAAGCATGACAAAGGTGTAGTGATCAAAGAAAGGGATCAAGAGACCACACCTAGAAAAATTAACAAGAGGATTGGCAAGGCTGAGATGAAGAAAACTGGGAAAGGAAAGAAGCTTCCCAGAGAAAAGAAGGTGCAAGAAATAGTTGAGCAAGTGGCTGAGCAAGAGGATACTCAAGTGATTGATAAAGGAAAGCAGATTGCTGAGGAACAACATGCTGACAGTGAAGAAATCCAATCAGATCCTATATTCAAGGATATTAATGATTTTGCTGGTGAAGATGAAGCCAGTCATGATAGTGATTATGAAGAACAGCTAAGGAGAGCCCTTCCTGAGTCTCTTATGGATGCAAGCATAAAACATCTATGACTGGGCAAACTTCTGGGACAGCTATGGATGCCTCTGCTCTGACAGCTAAGGTTCTTGTGCTTGCTGAAATTTCAACAGAGGTAACTCCTACCCCCTCTCCTTCTCTAAATACATTCTCTAGGAAGAGAAAACTTGACAAAGATTCTCCCCTCTCCGAAAAGTTGAGCCTAGTGTTGAAAATAAAAGGGGGAATAGCCCTTATTCTGAAAAAGATGAGCCTCAGTTGAGGGGGAACAACAGTCATCAATCCCCTTCTCTGACAGCTGAGCCTTCCCAATCCCAATTTTCACCTGTCTCAAGCCCCTCAGATCCATCACCCATTCCTGAAAATATCCTCAGAGCCTCTGAAGGATTATCCTTGGAAGGACGCCCTGATTTGCTTCATATTTTCATCTCCTACTTAAGAACCTTGTTAACTAAGGATGATATGCTAAAAACTCTAGACTTGATCAAAACTAGAGATAGAGCCAAGAAGGCCAGCTTGTCTGGTAGTGAAACTCAACCCAAGCCTGTTGAAACTGTTGAAACTGTAAAAAAACACCTTAACCTACCACTGATTCTGAACCCCTTCCATCTTGTGAACCTTGGATCCTTGATTGTGACATTGATTTCTCCTTGCCCTCAATCATGGCTGCTCACCAAAGACTTAAGGGAATCACTCACTTCCCTGAGATTGCCAACCCCAACATCATTCCCAATCCTTGGTTGTT
Organism: Adenophora triphylla var. japonica; assembly: GCA_022495995.1. NCBI lineage: Eukaryota > Viridiplantae > Streptophyta > Magnoliopsida > Asterales > Campanulaceae > Adenophora > Adenophora triphylla. The sequence goes on from JAFEMH010002590.1 coordinate 230,528, forward strand.
GAGTAAGAATGCAATCATGATCCATGCCAGAAATAGATGTGGGCTCATTATGTTTGGCCATGAGGAATGGAAGAAGTATAGAGCAGCTCTTCCCACTTCCTTCTTTCACAATGCCCCCAGATTACCCAACTTCATGAAACTTTAAACCATCATTGACTGGGAAGTGTTCTTCTCCCAACTTTTGTCAAACAACATCAATGAATGCATTTACATGCCCTCATCCCTTGTCTATGCTCTCTGCATTGAAATTACCAAAGAGATGTACTGGAGAATCTGCTGCAATAAAGCCAGGATTATGGCTGTCATTGCCAAGCCAAACCTGCAGCCATGTTTCCCCCTATTACTTCAGTACCTCCTTCCTTCATTCCCCTAAACACTAGATCTCTCCAAGCAAAACTTCCTCCAACCTTCAGCCCCTCAACATATGTGCCTCCATATCATGTGACCATCACTGATATGCAGAAATTCACAAGGACCATGATAACCAAAATGAGACACATTTTGGAAGTCTCAGTTGGAGCCAAACCTGAAAAGAGGGCATCCAAGGGAAAAGCAATTGAATCTGATGAGGAAGCTATCAATCTGGGAAAAAGAGCATCTGGTGCTGCTCCCAATGTTATTATGTCCAGTGATGATGAAGAAGATGAGCCAGCAAAACAAATGCATCAGCCTTCAACCTTAGCTGCTCTCACTGTCTCCACAGCACCCCCTCAGTATCCAGCTCAACCAACCCCTCTCTGCAATCAAATCCCTTCTTTTCTAACCTTTTTTCAGGAACCAAAGGTCAAAGCTCTAGAGGAAAGAATGCTCCCAAATGGGGTACCTTAAGGTTAAGGGATGATGAAGAACCTCTGTCTAAAGCTGTTCTCAAGGAAAGACAAGATCACACCTTCACCTATGATGATGAGATGACCTGGGAATGGAACAATGAAATGTACTTCAGAGGTGTTGATGAAAAGATGAGGAAAGAGCTGCTAGCTGAAAGAGATGAACTCCTTGCAGCAAGAAGAGAAAGAGATGAATTTTCTGATTAGAAAGATTTTGTCTTTTTTGGCTAAGTATTTTAATCCCTACTTTTCCCCTGCTTTACACAATTGTTATTTTGGATAATTTGTCTGTTTTGGCTCTTGTGGTTGAATCAAGAAGATTAATTTTATCTTCATTGGTATATTCAATTCATGAGTATCTTGCAGGTCATATCTTTTATTAGATATATTACTTTGCCAAAAAGGGGGAAATTGTTAGGACCTAACTATGTAAACCACATAGTTATACAGGGTTTTTGACAAAGAAACATATCATATCCAATGTATCTGACAGCCAAGATTACTCGTGAACATTGGACAGCCATGACTCAACCTGCACATCTCTTAAATCAACTGGACATCAATGATTCAACTGAACTGCAATGATCAAACACAAAACCTACAAACTCAAAGAACTAAGCCTGACAGCTAAGGTTCTCAACAGCAGAGGTCTCATCCCTCTGACAGCTATGATCTTCAGCAAACAACAGCAGTGATGTTTCTATGTGATAACTAAGATGTGCCTTGCCCAATTTCTCTCAACAGATGTTGCCAGCTCATCTCCATGAAGATCATATACAAATGGTTGCAGATTACAGCCTGTTATTATCCAGTCAACAAGGCTCTAAATGCAAACACTATTTCACCCACATGTATTTACTACCTTGTCTCCTCCAACGGCTATATTCCAGCCTATAAAAGGAAACCTTCAAGGCTGAAGACAATGCCCTTTTTAACATACAACCTTTACAACCTTCCCTTCAACCTTTCCACACCTGCAAAACCTGCAACCAACAATCAAACAATCTGAGACACTTGTAACTGTAATTCAGGTGTATAAACTTCTGTGTAAACCACTTAAGACTAACTTTAAGTGAGTATTGTAATTTGCTTCGTAACAAGCAAATACCTAATTGACTGTACTAATTAGGAAGAGGAGGTTCAAGGATCTTGCCTAATCAACCATTGTAAATCTTAAAGGGAACTAGATTTAGCGGATTGATCTCACTAGTCAAGGCTGACAGTGAGGGTGGACGTAGGAGGAGTGAACTCTGAACCACCTTAAAATTCTTGTGTTCATTTGGTATTATCACACAACACACACACACATCCACACACACATACACTATTCACTTGTCTTTACATTATTTCAACACTATTTATTTCGCTGCACATTACACTCTTGTCTTTTAAATCAGTTAGTATCTGACAGCTAAGATTTCACCTCAGCTGTCCAAGCTTAACTGCCTAACCATTTAACTGATTAAGCAAACAGGACCTTTCACCAAGTAATTTGGAAAAAAATAGTTTTTTAAAATCGTCTGGTGACATTTTCGTAATTAATAACTTTTAAAAAAATGTACGGTAGCATTTCTGTAAATAATAAGATTTTTTTTAATCATGCGGTGACATTTTCTTAAATAACCCAAACTTATTAATATCTGCACATGACATTTTTTCAACTCTATCACTGCTGCACTATTTAACAATAACACATTCACTAGTAAAACACCAACCGACACAAATTTACAAAATGACATGACACTAAAAAACACTATTACTGTTTTTGAAAAAGTGTCAGCTAATTACAAATGGGAATTTGACCCGAAAGTTTCATTTTGAACAAATCACTTCCCCTCAAGTTCTTCATTAAATCGAAATGACCTGGAAGTTCTTATGCAGTAATACATAATACTGCATGCAATATTATTATATTCACTCATATGTGAATATAATACTGCATCTATAATACAACATGGTGAAGGAACTTCTCGGACATTATGATACTTTTTTAGAACTTTCCGGTCACTCTCCCATTACAAAAAGGTCACCTCGCATTTTAAATGAAGATCCGGTTTATTACGCAAATGCAACCGTGCATTTTTAAAACTTATAGTGTTTCCTATATGTTTGAAAAACTAGTTTTTCATAAGATTTACTCTTATTGTTATTATAAAAGAAAAAGTATCCATATAATTAAATTACCAAAATAGCAAGATAATAAATCAAAAAATCTAAAATCAAGAATTACTATTATTCATACTTATTAATTTTTATTATTTTTATTATTTTTATTGCAGGCAATCCATTTTTTAACTATACTACCATTGGTATCTAATGATTACCATTCTGATTATAATATCTATTATTATTATTATTATTGATTTTATTAATATTATTATTCAATAATATTATCTATATTATTCATTATGATATAACTTTTGACGTCACAACATTTGGAAGGAAAATAAGCTCATTTTTCCCTAACTTTATTGATAAAATCACTGAGTGAATCCCAAACCAACAATCTAATTTTTATTTTGTGAACATAACCTACAAAAAATATTCAAGTTTTACTTATTTTTTGTCAGGATAATCTATTAATTATGCATTTTTTTTTCCTTTCTTATTCAACAATCATGGCATTTCAATATATTTAGTCAACATAAAATTATAACCATGGATTAAATATTGAGTTAACCCTAAAATATGGAATCCGAAAATTCATTTCTCGACAACCAAAAAATAACGATACCATGGAACTCATTTTAGATTTCATGCAATAATCATGGTCTTACAATATCTCATACTTTTGCCCTAAAAAGAACTACTAGTGAGTTGGACTCACCAATTAATATGCTCCTTAAGGATGCAATTATAGGTTCGTTTGTTATATATGATAGCTGATGACTTATAGTTAAATGTTGGTAGCTGATTGATTTATGGCTGATGGATTGAAAACTATTCGTTTTGACTCCTCAGAAAAAAATTATGAGCTATAATAAGCTTATTATATTGGTTTGTTAAAAAGTCAAAAGAGCTAATTTATGGTAAAATTATGAAAATGGCCCTAATATATTAATTGACCCATCACATGTAAGCCAATTTAACATATAACTAATTTATTAATTAATTATTAATTAACAAATATGTTAATATTTGTAATCCAATAAAAATAACAGAAAATGTATTTTTATTCTATTGAAAACATTGTCCATGTTTTTTGGATCAGAAGGGAGTAAAAATTATTAACAGAATATCGGTTCATATGACAATCATTAAATTAACAATATCATATTTGTTAGGACCTAACATTGTGTTTTGATGAAGATTGATCATTTAACGGGACAAAATTAAATGGTCTAAAGTGTCAAGAGACGAAAGTTACAAACGTTACATAAATGCCAATTCATGTTTCCATGTTTTACAACGAAGATTTTCACCTTCTAATGAGTCACAAAATATTCAATATTGGACTCAGTGGAAAAGTAATTCAATGATGTACAAAAGCATATGTTTGGATTTTGCATTAGAGCTCCTTGTGAAAAGATAAACCCCAATTACTAAAAGGATCAAACAACGATAATGAAAGACAAGGGTTCAAAGTGAAAATAGGTTTTTCATCAGCTACATGAAATTGCAATGGCCAATCAGACTTTTAAACCCT